>VUJU01004574.1:1488-15533 GCA_009835225.1 Aphis craccivora
TGTTATTTAATAATAATCTGTAGACGCTAATATTTAATTGAAAAATCCCAATGATAATTTTATTTAGTTATTCACTATAATCTTAATAAAGATATAGTGGAATTATACGTGGAACACCAAAGATTATCTACAATATCTACCTACTTAATTTGATTAGATAGTATAACTACTCATACGATTGTTTAATACCTATAAACCCAATGTATTAACTGTACGCCTAACGCTGGTAACCTAAATAATCATGTAAAATATATTAAATACGAGTTTTTTTTTTATTTTGTGTTGGAATGAGTAATTAAATTAAAAAAGTACAAGTTACATTTTTTATAGCAATTCAATTTAAAAAATAATATGTTAAAGCACTTTTTTGCCTAACTTAAATATTTTAGGTCGAAATTGCAAAAATCGAAAAACCCCCCCTCTTTGAAATTCAACCCTCTTGAGGCACGCCTTAGGGTTAATCAATATTTACAAAACTTCACACAGATCATTATTTTGTTGTTTTGAACAAATTCCAGGGGTGGCCCGATCAAAAATTTAAAAAAAAATTTCATCACCTATACATAAGGACCACCCTAATGTATATGTCTTGTTTCTACTGAATACAGTTGTGAGTTGAAGAGGATTAAACTGTAGGTAAATTCAATATAATATAATATATATTTTTTTTTTTTTTTGTATAAATAATCAATATTATTTTTATTTATTTATTTTTTAAATGTTTACATAGCAACCGGTTGCTATAACAATCGATTGTTATAAACAATCACCGTCTCGACTGGTAACATTATCGTTGTCGCACAAATTAACAGAATGACCCTCAGCCACAAGACATATACCTACATGTCAATATAATATACTATAATAATGTTATCGACACACGACCGTACCAGACAGACGCAATTTAAATTTACTTTTTGACGTAAAGGGGGAAATCGCGACCATTGTCATAACGCCAGCGGGAAGCAGCACATGACAGCAATAAATATTCAATAGAATAATTGAAATCTTTACGTAAAAACTATTTTGCGTGAGAAAGAACCGAGAAGGTAAATAAGAAACGAAATTTTCACCACATAATAAGGAGAACATTGACGGTGCAACGTTGTTTTTATTTTTTCGATATCAGAGCTCAAAAAAAAAGTTATTCTAGTATGAAAAATAATGAATTTTGAAATAATAAAAACTTTTGAAATGGTTTTTACGGACGCATTTATACACGTGTAGCGTCCTCTTAATTATTAAATTTTTATAATTAGTAAATATGTCAAGTAAAATACACCAAACCTAATTACCCTAATGTTTAATTATATATCTTATAATTTAAAAAAACTTGTACAAAGCCTATGAGTTCTACCGACGTGTCTCTTGGGACACCACGTGGTACGGCTCATAAGTTTCCATGAAAGTGTTACCCTTATGTGGTGGGTGCTCAGTAAGCCCTTAAAAAGGCCTCAATAGTCTTGTGAACCATCTCCGCAATCACCGATGGTGGGTGGAGCAGTCTCGTATCCCATTGGAAGACGTGGCAAGGATACTCACTAGTAACAGACCACCGGACACAGGCGTCCCACCTCTGTCTTATATGCCCAACATTATTTCCATTGCCATTGGGCCAATGACACCGAGGGTAAACCTAGGGGCAAAAAACATGGTATGTATTGAAACTACCATGTGTAAATACAATTAGAAAACACTAATTGACATAAGTAATTGGTTGTGGATTTGATCTAAACTTTTTCGAGCTTTGAAAAAGTAGCTTGACACTAAAACCTAACAACAAATCAAGGAGTTTTAGTTTTGAATGACATTTTCCAAAGAAAAAATATTAGTGCCTACTATATTCTTTAAAATACTTGGGGTTAGACGATTTTGGTTATAAATTGAAAAAAAAATATATAGTTCCCAAAATGCTAACCATGGTTTGGTATTTATATCATATAAATAGTTTAGCAGAAAAATGTGTATAACCAATTGCCATATTTGCTTTACATGGAACTGTTAAAGGTTGTTTTTTTAAATAATTCAAAATTGGAGTTATTTATATCAAATTTATAATATTGTTTTTAATAAATATGTAGTATGTTTTATATAAGTAGATTTAGTGAAATAAGTAGTAAAAAACTAAAAAGTTCTGATGATTAGGTTATTGATCTTACCCGGATGGTGCATCTATACTATGAGGAATTTGTTTGGGGTGTATAAAAAAAAAAAAATAATAAGTATCAAAAATTTAAAAAATAATTATATATTATGATTTTTTTTTTTTTTTTTTGTTGTTATTATTAACAATTAAAATATATAAATGCAAAGTTAGATAGGTAGTTTTAAAAACTATGTTGAAAATCTATTTGATAGTAACATTTAAGTATTTTTATTCTGTGATCCCCCCTATCTTTTAAAGACTATAAGAAACCGTTTATATGAAAATAAAATGTAACCAAAAATAAATAAAAACCATTTAAAACTCAATATTTTTTTCTAAAATGAAGGTTAAATATGCAGCACAGGGATATTGATCAATTTATAAATTAGTAAAATATATGAAAGTGTATTATTCCATAAAATATTTGGTTTACCTGTTTAGCATTTCGTTGGCCATAGGCATAGAATTTTATAATTAAATTATTTTAAAGAGTTTAGTGGTGATTTTAATGAAATTGTCAAGTTTACCAATTTAACCCTGCGTTGATTGACTAAGTAGTAAATACAATTTTGTTTTTTCTTTTGATGCTCACACTTACAAATTCTTGGTATATGGTATTAATTAGGATTATATAATTTTCCGTTAAACACATGAAGTTATTTAGAGATAAATCAGACAATTCAAAAATATTTGGTCAATCAGATCCATTTTGGAAATAATATTATTGTAGTTTGGTTCAAGAGACCCATTGTAGTCCCGACAGTAGAAATTATATCAGAAATTAATTTAATATTAAGTGAAAAATAATTTTATAGATAATTGATTAATAAGTTGTTTTAACATTTTTTGAATAAAAAATATGAATGAAATTGAGCGAAAATTAATGTTTAATGTTAAAAACGAATTTGAAGAATCTAGTAAGTAGGTAGGTAGTATTATAGATAATAATGAAGGTTTTAAATTTTGAAACTTTTAGTGAACATATTTTGTATGAAAGCGAAGAGAGTGGTACAAAAGAAAAGAAATAGAGATGAACTTTGTACATTTTTATGTTGATAAAAATAATATTACAAAACAGAAAAAGAAATTGCCTCCAAAAAATGTAAAATTTATTCACGCGCCGCTACTACTTTTTAATAAAAAATAAATGTGTTGTCGATTGTCATTAACTTCCTGTTTTTTCGAGTGAACTAATAAATTATTAAGAGACCCAGTTTTCATTATTTTTTGCTTTAAATATATAGCCCATTTTTCATAACAAGCCATGTGTCTCTTACTTATGTTTCTTATATCATTTTTTTTTTATTTCTACGACATCTTAAACATTATTAACAAACATCTTGACGTTTGCCCAGTGAAATAACCTATTTACAGAAAAATTGATTGGGCCTAAATGACTACTTAAAAAACAATGGAACTTAATATTTCAATACAGTTATATAGTTTATAATTATGTGAACTAAATGATCTTTTTTACTCGTTTTTTTGGAAAATGTAGAAATTCTGGCTGTGTAGGATAATCAACTTTTATAATATAAATGTTGTAAATTAAGTGGTACTTAATCAGTTAATTAATAATTGTATGGTTTCAATTTACAAAACTATTCTGCAGTCATAGCGACCACTATCAAATTTCACTGAATTAAAATTTATTTTATTCAATAAAAAAAAAAAAAAAACATTCAAAATTTTACTCATTTAAAAAAAAAATTACTTGTGCATGACGAATAGGGAGTTACATAAAATGGAACAATTTAAAAGGACTAGAAATAGTGGAGCATGTTGCAGGGATGAGTCCAAAATGGTTAGATGCGCCGTGACTGCAATGGAAAAGATGAGGGATTATTTGTTCGAGACGTCTGTATGCCAGGATTCAGAAAATACAAACACACTGGGTGATTACGATTGTGCAACTAACTGCAACAAGTATACAACCCAAGAATGTCCATTTCGAGGCACTGGGATGCCACCTAATGTAAGTATCATTGAATAATGTTATAAAATACTTACATAGATAATTTGCAAATTGTAAATGCTTTATGTGACATAAGATACCATCTATTATGATAATATTGTTTATAAAAATACGCAAAGATATTAATTTCATAACCGAAGTACCACGGGTAAAAATAATATGAAGATCGCTATAGACATTTTTCCTTATATAATTTTATTTTTAATAATAAAACAACTCATTGGATTTTTCCTTTATTGAGAAAACAACTTTAATTTTTAATCAGTGAATACTAAAGCAGCGTCTAGAAGTATTTTACATCTATTCTAACATGGTTCTATGACAGCTGACGTTTTGCGCTTTTGTAGCTGATGCGGACATTCTGCAACAATAAGAAGGATAATGGCCGATCAGGTCCAAATATGATTCGACTCATGCCGGGCCAAGTTGGTGTAGCAGGTGACCGGGCCACATTCCACCTTGGCCAAGCAACGACGAGAAGAAGGAATCGTCCAGTCAAGGCCGTTACCACGGAGAAAAATGGCAAACTGGCGATGCCAACGACCGTCGTTGTTGATCGGCCAACAGTCACAAAGTATATCAACATTCAGCGTAAAAGGTCAATGCAAGTTTTACCCACAGTGCCGATTTCTAACAATAATCCAGCTGTCGGTCCCGTCACCGGGCGACCGGTGAACGATAATGAGCACGTTTTTGTATTGCGGTTGTCCAAGGCGTACGAGAACCCTACTGACCTAGCCTGCTTACAGGTCGAAATGCGTCTTCCAAACCCACCGATAGCTTTAAAGCGCATAGATGCTGAAACGCAGGTTATAAATGAAGACGTGAACGTGGTGACTACCAGTGGAAAGAAGGGATCGAAAAAGAGATCGAAAAAAGGATCAAAAAAAGGATCGAAAAAGGGAAAAAAATGATGAACATAATTTTATTATGATAATGTGCACTAGCAAAAACATATTTTATATGTTTTATTTTAGTATATCATGACATTTATTTTATTTACCTAATTACAAAAATTATAAGAATAATATCTATCTTGCATCCACTTTATGAAATCTTATTTTTCAAGACGTAATTGATAATTGATATTCATTATATAAATTATGATCATCAATTTGTAGTATAAAATGGGGCGATTGTAAATTGCGCCCAAAATTGTTTGATTTGTAAAATGGGTATAGTAAATTGTACCCGGTATTTTACAGGTATAAATATTTATGTAGTAAAATACACCCATAGTATCTAATCTAAGTGACCTTGAATTTATCCGTTTTAAACACTTTTGTACATTTATTGGTGTAAAAACTAAACGTAATCGTTAATCATTATATATTTATGATATTAGCGATATTGAAATGACTACGTATACTACGGTTTACGACTACTAATACTTTAGTATGTTTTTCGCACCACACGACAGCATGGAAATACGAACTGCATTTAGCTAAAAAGAAAAGAAAATTATAATATACGAAAGTTATAAATTTTCAAAATTAAAACGTGAATTGTCTTCGCGTGAAACAAAGTGGCGATGTACTGTGAAAAGCTGTAAAGCATTTTTGAAAACCATGACAGAAAATAAAAATACTACAGAAAAAAATGTAAATCATAATCATCAAATTGATTTACAAAAATTACAACGGCCATTTGTGTCCGCTAGTGCAAAGCGAAAAGCTACTGATGATATCTGTGAGAGACCAGCAAAAATACTTCATAGAATATTAACCATTCAAGATACGACTCTAATCAAGGTTAGTGATGTTAAATATATTAAAAGAAATATGTAAAATGCGAGAAGAAATTTATTACCTCCATTACCAAATACAACTCAGTCTGTTCAGGAAACCTTAAACACTATGCAATATAAAAGCTCGACAGGAGAGAGATATGCTTCTCTATCATGATTTAAATAGTGAACTCATAATTATATGTTGTGTATCAAATTTAGAAGTATTATGTAAGGTAGAAGTGTTATATGCAGATGGAACTTTTGAGTATTGTCCTAAGCACTTCCTTCAGCTTTTTAGTGTATATGGATATTTTAACGGGTATTATATATCATTGGTATTTGGTTTATTGAAAAATAAATCAACTAACATGTATATCAATTTTTTTCAAGCTTTGAAAGAAAAATGTACTGAAAACGGATACATGTTGAAACTCAAATCTAGTTATTGACTTCGAAAAAGCTATTTATTCTGCTTGCCTAAACGTTTGGCCTGAAGTCATAATTGTAGGATGTCGATTTCATTTAACACAGGTCTGGTGGAGACGAATTCAAAAAGTTGATTTAAGTTCAGAGTATAAATTAAACGGATCTATTATTAGAGAATGGTTATTACATGTCATTAGAATGGTATTTTTAGAGCCAGAAAATGTTTTCGATTATTTTAACTAAAAATTAATGCCTACGATGCCTGATGATCGACTTATACAATTTTTTTGGTATATTTTAAACACTTATATTTTATTTGCTGAATGTCCTTCTGATATTTGGGCATTAGCTTCCGCAATTTTAACATGACTACTAATGCCTGTGAATCTTTCCACAGTAATTTTAATAAGAGTTTTTATACTTCTCATCCTCATATTTATAATTTTATGGATAAAATATTGGAGCTACAATCCGAAATTTACATTAAAATCAATAGTATAAATGAACCGTATAAATTTCAAAACAATAAATCAAAAAAAAAAAAATTTCAAACAATGGAAAAAATTATTTAAAAATACAACGAAAATATTATTGAGTGAGCTGAATATGTAAAAATGATGTCTCATTACTCTGCTGAATGCTGATATATAACTTATTATTTTATTATATCTACTATTGACTCTATATTATATAATTTATACTTTTTTTTCTTAGTATTACACTTTTTTTATTTTTATTTACTGTAAAAATTAACCTAAAAATATTTAAAACAACTTATTAATTCCAATATATAAAAAATAATTTTTGGAGGATAGTGATAGTCGCCTCCTTGTGGTGTCCTCTGGGTAATGCTAAATGACTATAATAAAAATAGTACTTATACTGGGCGCAATTTACTACATAGAAATTTATACCCAAAAAATACCGAGCGCAATTTACGTTTGCCCATAAAATGAAGTCGCTTTTTATTATTCGGGATAAACTCCGAAACGGCAGAATTGATTTCGATGCCATTAACACTGTAAGTACCCGTATTACAATCGTTAAACTAAGGTTAAACCACCAAATTTGGCCGGTAAAATCAGTAAGTTAGCGGAACCGAGGTTTAAACTATGATTGTAAAACAACTCTCAGATAGACAATTAACCGAGGAAGGTTTATATGTATAATTTATTAATATTAATATAATTGTAAATTGATGTATCTTTAACACGTGTTTTACGCTCTGTCTGGTGTCTCTACCTGATATCAATCTTACATTGATATTATTTTCGTTATTTGATAGTCTTCAGCCAGGGCCTGTTTTAAATATAGTAGTGTAAACTCTTATCAGAGTTTAAAACTTGGTCATAAGGAAAAAACCGTATTAAAATCGTCTATCATTGGTTTAAATTTAAGCCGACGTTCAACTATTGATTGTTAAACCACAAATATCGGTGAATTAAACTCAGTTATCGACTGGTATTTATCGAAGACGGTTGTTAGTGGTTTCTTTGTCACCTTCATTAGCAATGTTTCTACATAAAAAAAAAAATAAATGTGACTATTGACTGGTACTGTTAGCAAAAGTCGTAAAGGAATGTCAAAACTAATTACTAAACTTGAAGTTGGTCAAACAGAAAGCGAATATACAAAAATTATACTAGCAAAATGGAGAGACTGAAGAGATGTTTACATGTTTTACATGTTGAGAACCCAATTTGAAAATCAAATGATACAGATAACTATTGTTTGTTGGTTTCCGAAACAAGTTTTTCATATTGATCAGGAAAAAATACTCTTTTTATTTTTCTTCTCACTTTGTCAATGTGCCAAAAGCACCTGTCACAGGGCAAGAAAGTATGACCTGGCTCAAGATACCTATGAACATTGATTTAAAAAAAAAAATTTGGAGTGTTAACCACAGCACATATTGAAACAGTACTTTATTTTTATTTTGTGCACTGTAATTATCAGATAATAATTATAAAATTTTAGGTTCTGATTGAAGCGAGGAATGTATTAGTTTTACAATGATGATTATTTTTTATTTTGGAAACGCTTTTTCTCCTCCTAAACTTGCTCAAAGGTATCAAGTGAGCATCTCTTATGAAAGGTAATGTTCTTGAGCTAGTACTTTAAAGAGGTCATTTTTCGATTTTCTAAACGGTACTCGAAATAAAAACAGTTAAAGGAAAAAAATCGTACGATTTAACGATTTTATAATTAAATAATTACGGATGACGTTTTCTACCAGAAATATTGCTTCAAATGAAAAATTTTAAGAGACCTTTTTTGTTGTATGTAAAGTTCGAAAATTCTTAGCCATTTTTGAGCTATGTATAGACATTTTAATTTTGGGAGTTTTTTGTTGTAATTTGTAAAAAACATTCGTAAAAATTTGAAATTTATGTTGTTTACTTATATTTCTATTACATAAACAGGTATTTATTTTACTATATAACAAATTATAGATTGTTGATAATGTAATGCTATCCACCGAGCTTCACTCAGAATCGTTTTTGTTAGCAATGGTATACTGTTGCTCACAGATAAAAATTAAATAACCTTATTTATCCCACTTTCCCGACTTCTCACTTAAACCAGTTACTGCACTCATAGGTACCCGGTTTATTCTTAGACTTACCATGTTTTTTTAATAATGATATATAAAACTTATTACTTTGTTTTGTCCATTTTTAGCTAATGATTCGTTGTACATATAAAAATGAGATCTACCTATACTTACTAAATGTCTGCAAAAGTTAAAGAACCATAGCTGTCCAGATGGAATGTGTGGGAGTGGCATGTTATACTGAAAATCGAAGCTTAAAAGATAAATTATTGTAAGTATTGTTTTCTTTGGCTTCAGTGGACCAGCAGACCACTGCCTCAAATAATTATAAAATATTTTCCTTTTTTTTAAATTAATTTGTTTATCCATTTCAAGACTATATTTCTCTTCTATATTGATTTTATTGTTCACGAATTCAAAAGTGTCAGTGTCAGATCTGGAATATGCAAATTAAATAATGAAAACTTTATAAAAATATTTAGTAAAATAGTTGTATTTCAATAAAAGTTTCACTTATTCTCTATTTTTACCATTTAAAACTGACAAAACATTAGTTTATATTTTTCCAAATTTAATATATATAATATATATGTTACTGTGAATGTCCGCAATTGATGAATGCTGACAGTCACCTGGTGAATGTCAACATACACCTAATTAAATTGTGAATGTTGAAAAATTAAAATAATATAGACATTTACTAGTGTATGTCGACATTTACGTTAGTATTTTGGTCAATGTTGACATAGGTACGTACCTATTCGCACATATCATATTATTATATTATTAAAGTAATATATAGTTGAATATATCTTATATTATAAAGTAGATACAACATATGTTTAGTTAAATCAAAAAAATTATTATTATTATTAAACAATACTATATTATATTTATTTTGTATTATTATTAGTTATTTAAATTATGATTATTCTATAATATTACTTATTACAGCATGACAAACTGTCATGACATTGTGTACTACATAAAATGCCAACATTTCTACATTTACACTTTTTTGTAATGCACTTTGTTTTACAGTTACATCTTGTATATCCTTGCCCACCAATCAATGAATTTGATGTAGAAGCTTCCCTTAAAGAAATTTGTTGATCCCTTTGTACATCAGTGATTGATTTAAAATTTTCTTTACACACTGAAAACTGGTTTCTGGTGTATAATCGATTTATAGCACCGTTTTTGGTAGCTAATTTATAAAAATCATTATCTACTATATCTAATACTACAGATAAAATATTTTGGGGATCCATTTTACTAAGATCAACATCTGGAACTCGAATACGGATAGTTTCTCCAAATTTAGCCGGCTGAAACTTTTGTTTTGAAGTTCGTAACATTTTTACAGCTTTTACTTGAAGATTGGTGATTGCTACTTTTCTATTCAAAATTTCTTTTCTTCTAGAAATTGATTCATCTACAAATTAAGTGATTTGAATAAATTAAGTTTCGTTTATCTATTAATAGTTAATACGTATTTGATATTTTTTTTCGTGTTGTTTGTCATCATTCGACTCATGATTTTCTAAATCACTGTTTTCAGAATCTGTTAATCATTTTCAAGTATTTATTATTATTTATTTATTTATTTTTAATAAATTTTTTATACTTAATACATGTATTATTATTGTTATGTTGATCGGTATCATTTGACTCTAGACTTTCTGGACCAATATTTTCAGGATCTGTTAATAATTTTCAAATATTTATTATTATTTATTTCGTCAAGTGAATATAATTATTATAGGTACGTACTCATATTTTTTATTATGTTTTCCAAATGCTCTTTTGATTCAAGTTCACGTAGTTTGTCTTGAGGAAGTGAAGACGAAAACAAACCCATTTTGGCTTTTGTGCGGACTTTGCTTTATACCTTCGTGGTATGCTGTATTTTTTGTAAATTACATTAAACAAAATATAGACCATCCGCCAAATTATTTGTATTATTTTCGTACATCCATGCTCTTAATAGGTTTTGAATATCTTGATTCGCTCTCTCTATTAAACATTGTGTTTGGCTATAGCGTGGTTTGCCATGCACTATTTATACATCATGTCACATTAAACACAATTCTGTGATTATTTTATTCACAAATTCCCTACCATTATCAGAATGCAAAATATTTGGTGCCCCAAAAGTTAAAAATATGTGTAATAAATTATGGGCAACCTATTCTGCAGTTTTAGATTTTAACGGCCATAGTTGTATACATTTTTTCAAATGATCTTAATAATTAAAAATAAATTTATATTCTCCATCTTTACATGTTTGCATATCAACAAGATCTATTCCGGGAATTTAACTCTGAACTTATTATAGGGTTCACAACAATACCTTTTCTAGGCACATTTTGTTTTGTTTGGCATTGAATGCACAAACTCAAATACAGCATAACAATTTCATATGCAATATTTTTGTACTTACATTGTAATTCTTTAATCATCCGAGTACCTGCGTCCACCGTGACCAGTTTGAATGTGTGTTTGTTGAATAATATCAAATAATTCTTCGTTTTTTACATAATATTTTATATTTGTTTCTCCTGGTTTTAAAGGAACTATAAATTTAGAACTCCCTAGTACATTCAAAACATCATAACGCTTTAATCATCGATAGTAATTACGTTGTTTATTAGATTTTAACTTTTGAAATGTTTACTTCACTAATTAAAAATTTATATTTTTCAGCTAATAGAAAAAAAGAATTATCATTTCTTTTTTTAGATATTAAATCATTAAATTTATTATAAAATAATTCCCTTTTTTTTCCATTTTTAAAAAAAAATCTCTTAAAATGTTATTTAAAATAAAAATATATAACTAGGTACGTTGAATGACAATACCACACCAAATTATAGCAAGAAAGCATAACATGGAGGTTATCCAGATATAATAAGAGTAGTTGGGTAAGGAAATAAAACACTTTATCGACATTATCAACTTGTACAATACTTTATACAACATAGGTACTAGATAGTATAAGATACTGTTTTATAATTGTGACCCTTCCGTTATTCCTAAATGAGATTAAATATTATCGGCATTACCAATATTCACCAATATCGTTGTATAAATGTCGACATTCACTAGTGAATGTTTACTAAGACCACAAATTTAATCAATAAGTCAACATTCACTAATGACTTTGGTGTACGACGACATTAACCGGTGACTGTCAGCATTCACCAACTGTGGTCATTCACAGTGACATACATATATAATTTTGCAATTGAAAGTTCATGAGACAAATACCTTACATTATTATTATCAGACCTACTAAAATGAGACTGCTTCTTAGGAAAATAATTGATAAAGGTATTTAATTGCAAACATTTATTATCAGGTATCTAATAACGTCAACTTTGATGCTTGCCACGTTTATCCTCTGACTGGAAACATAATCTTGCAAACTTCTAACAATTTTTCCCACTTGATACCTATTTCACAACCCCAAAAATGGATCAAAATTCCTTCTTGCAAACCAGAGTAATATTTAAAACTTTTTTTATCTCGTATTTTATAGTCCAGACTTCTTCCTGCTCATAATATCTTAAACTAGAAAAGTTCATTTGCTCAATAACTCCGTAAATAATTGGACTTGTCTCGTTCTTAAATATTAATGATAAATATATATATATATATATGAAAAACACCAAAAATTTACTTTAAAAAAAAGTGGACTTATCTGGTTGTTATAGGGAGCCCTTCATATGCGTTTCAACGTTTATAATTAAAATTAAAAAAATATGACCGTTCCATAGCGATATTAAACAGCTGTGGTTTTATCAGATCATCTGTCTTTCTTCTTAATGTGAAAAAATATAAAGTTTACATCAATTCAATTGCAAAACCATAATTTTTTTGTATTCTTGAAAAGCTATACAGTAAGTTTAATATTAGCATTTAAATTTTAGGATATAATACAACGGAAATTAATTCAAACAATTAACGTTTGGATTTTGTAATTAAATCAATCAATTATATCCAAAATATTTAATAGAATGTACGTAAACTTTAATCGTATGTTACCGTGAGAAAACAATTAATTTACACGTATTGCAGTTCAAAAGTAAATCAAGATCACCTTTAACCTTTTTTATGAATATAGTAATACTTTGGTTGTTTAATTTTCTTATGTTAATTTCGAAAAGAAGTATCTGTACTACCTATGTATTTCAATATTACAATTTACGATGAATATGAATAAGACGATAACCTATATAGTCAATTAAATACATAAAATACATAGTTCTATATACTATACTAAACGCATAATAATATTTACTACTTTATTATATTGAGTGGCTAAAGTAACTTGTTGTTAGGTTACACTATTATAATTATTTTCTTTGATTATAATTGGTTAGTTTTTGTTGAAAAATAAAATGTATTAAAAATTAGTTGGAAAAAAAGATATAAATTTAATCCAACATGGCAGAAATAGATGATTCTAGAAAGAGGCTTTTGCTACTCACCATCAAAATTTCGTCTGATGTATCATTTGCCGTAAGTTGCTTACACTGTATAGTTATTTTCGAGAACTTTTTACTGCAGTACAATATTTTTGCATGACGTTTAGACTTAATTTTTACGATTTTATTTTTAGTGCTCACATTTTTAATTTTTTAATAAACAATAAATTATAGTTTTAATATTTTAGAGATTATTTTAATTTGTATTAATTTGTATAATAAATAAATATTTGATAACACTAAATATACAGGGTGATTTTTTTATCATTGAACACTCATTATTTCAAAAAGTATAAATTTTTTTTCTAATTTTGTTTTTTCAAATGTTTAGATACATGTTTTTCTACAACTGTATAAAATTTAAATTTTTTTCACTCATATTATATTTAATAGCAAAATAACTATCAACTTTTGATTTTCAAATGGCAACCTATATTAATAATTTTATAAATTAATAGAACCATTTTTTTCATGAATTTTCACGTTAAAATTTTTAACTTTCATTGATCCGTCGGCGAGTTATAGCTGCTCAAAGTTGGTTGGTTTTAAAAAGTTTTTAGGTGTCATACTTCAGTACTAATAAGTCAGTACTGGGATTTTTATTTACGTATTTATTTTTACGTATCTGAGATCGGCAACTACAACTTACTAGCAAGCTATCCTTCAGATTTCAGTTATATAATGTTTCATGATTACACGATACCTCGTGACAACTTAATACTTAC
>VUJU01004575.1:0-17923 GCA_009835225.1 Aphis craccivora
AGTATTTTCAGTGATTAGTTTTTGAATTACAACCATAAAAAAAAATCGATTTGGTCGAAAATTGGTTTTGCGTAAAAATTCCCGTTTTTTCGTCATTTTTTTTTTTTTGTTTTTCTCGATTTTTTTGAAAACTGTTTGAAGATATTAACTTTTGACCTCTATAATGCACCAAGGATATTCATTTTTACATCGAAAACCACCCCCATAGTTTGAAATTGGAGCATTATTTCGACTAGTTATGCTGTACACAGACACAAAAAAAAAAAACACACATCATTGTAAAATCAATACATTCTTCACTTCGTTCAGAATCTAAAAAAAATTATTACTATTCTGAAACAAATACCTTTTGAATAGAGAAAAGACTGATCTTATTTCAAAAACAAATATCTACTTTAAATTTCTTAATTCATCCAATTAATACCCACAATGTAAATTATAAGCATTAAATCGTTTTATACGATACTATTTTACCAAATCCGGAAAATATTAGTGATTACTGATTAGTCCATCTTCGTCATAATGATGACGATTGTACTATCTTATTCCGTACTTTGGCCAACCAAAGGCATTAAATGACATTTAGTTCAACAACAACGCAATTTTATATCGCAATATCAAATTATTAATAATTTTAAAACAATTGTCGTAAAAATATTTTTCAAGCCTAAAAACTGCAGTAATTAAATATTAACAACAGACAGTAATAAATATTTAATACACGAACTGAGTCATCTGACACGGAGACAACATACTCATCAGACCTGCGACGAAAACATTAGCAAATCAAAAAAACACATGTGCCCAATATGTGGGTATCATAGTATTATCTATCGCAATATCCCACAGTAACCAGTAACGTCTCCTATGGTTGAGGTTTGTTGTCTCTGTCATACCAACACATTTCCGATTTTAAAATGCTCATAATTTACATTAAAATTAAAATATCAAAAACACCAAATGTGGAACCTAATAACATTCTTACATTAAAATGATACCGATAAATAATACTACAATAACACAATACATATCAATATATCATTGTAATATTAAAAATAATAAAATTAAATAGATTATTTTGAACGCAAAATGTAATATATTATTTATTATGTACATATTTACGGAGACAATACATACAAATACAAAGTTCTCCTAACTTTGGGTTTATGGTGTAAGGATATTCCCGTATTGAAAAAAAATATTATTTATTTATTTATTTGTTCCAAAGTTACTTATTAGTTATTGTATTGAATTTTACTATGATATATGCATTATAAGAATATAGACCAAGTTAAGTACCCTTGTGTTTAGTGTAAACATTTCATAAATAATATATTACATGCAAGTGATGTTTGTTAATATTGAGAGACTTCTGTCGGGCCTTTGACTGTCCACTCAGAAATTTAGTCCTAGATTCGTTAAACTATATACCTACTGTCGATATAACGGTTATAAGTAATCTATAACCGTGGTCGATACCGTTCATCAGGTATCGTGCGCACTGTGTACTGCACGTCAGAGTTAAAAAAAATATGTGCGATTTTTCGTAACGAGAAATTTATTTATAAATACCAATGCAATACTATACTTGAACTGTGGCGAGGACGAAAAATGTTGACGACCCCTGGCCGATGTAAACGAATGTTCTAGAAGGCTTACAAATACGTTCCGCAGTTCCGCACGGCGCGCGGCAATCGGCATGCGCCGATGCCGTATTCACCGAACGGCGGCGTCACCGCAGCGAGTCCATCCAAACAAAGTGACCCTAGTCCCTACTCGGCCTACTCCCTACTACCCAAAAACTGGAGGGTTGCAAGCACGCATCCCTCTAACAGCAAAACCCTAGACCTGCTCAACGTGTTTTTTTCAGATTCCACCAATTTCATTGTTTCGATTTTAGAATAGCAGCGATGCGGAAATAGATACAGAATATTAAAAATCCACTAACATCACACGGTTTGTCTGGTTTGTCATGCGTTCGATTAAGTATATTGGATGAACTATCGATAACAATTTCAAGAAAATGCTTATCAAACTATTAATAATAATTCGTAACGATGACTATAATGTAAAATATTAAATTTCCCTAACATAACATTATTGTACGCACTTAAATAAGTACACCGTTTAAAATATTATGCCCTGCACGATGCGAGTCGGTTACATAGTAAGTTGGCAAGATAAGCCTAAGTAACCCATACAGTACCTATACATCCAAAGACCACGGGAAAAAATAAAAAATTTAAAATAGCCACAGCAAGTCAGCAATTATAATAATCTACACGAAATGTATAATACACGATAACACGATAGTGAAAATAAAATTGAAAAATAAATAACGGACGAGAGTAACAAAAATTTTAATCTTAAAATATTTTTTGTATCTATTATATTGTAGGTAATAGCGTCTACCAATAAATATTATACTTTAACATGATATTACTTTTTTACGATTTTATATAATATTATACTGTGATTTATAAGCACATCTTTATTTAATTTGAGTATAATATACATTTAAAATGTATCTATATCAAAACGATAAACACAAAAATCTAAAACCTTTTCCTATATTAAGAAATAAAATTAGAATAAACAAAAAAATATATCAAATATATTAATTAGTTATTTGAATTTCTATAAAGATAAAATAATAATATAGGTACATTTTAGTTAAAGCTAAATTATTCAACTAATTCAAGGTTGTTTCTAACAACTTTGAAATTACCTATATAAAAACAAAAATGTATTTTATAAAAAAATATAACAACGATTGCGCGTATAATACACCCTCGGTTTTCAAAAATATGAAGTTGATATAACTTCCTCGTCATCTGTATCAGTGGTGTATCCAATGGGTGGCTGAGAGGACTTCAGTCTCCCCGAAACTTTTGGAAAATGTAAAAATACTTTCTTCTAAGAACGTAAAACGCTCGTATTATGCATAACCATTCACATAATACATATATATTATATACATACTACATAGACATAATAATTTGATTACTTCTTAGGGTCTTAGGTTACTGAAAGGGTCTAACATATTAGGTATATATATCCACGACATCAACATACCAAACTTATTTTAAAGGATCTAAATCAATCTAAACTATTAACAAGTTATCAGCGCCACACCCTCCGGCTCTCTTGTCAAAGCAAAATCTTAGCTATCTGCAATTCAGACGAAAAATGAAAATTAATACTAATTACTTCTTCAAATCGTATTATAATCTATTGATGTAGCAGGAAGCGTATACTGTGTAATAATAGTCGATTGATAGAATAACAATAAAAGTATGACAATATTAGGTACGAGTTTAAAAGCATATATTGTTGTGTACAATTTTTAAATCTTTCACCCACCCCACTGAAATTATATAAGTATTATATTATACGCATCATTTGTTAATAATTGCAATCATAACGTTATTACCGTCTGAAATAATTTTATAATTATTAATGATTATTAGTGTTTACGTTTTCAGCCGTAGAGAAGAGCACTCTACCCTCCGCCCGTCCTCCGTCAAGACCACAAGCCGAGGCCCCAAAAAAAAACTGATTTCTGTGTGTATAGCACACCATATAGAACAGACACTTAAATTTGTTGTTATATAATACGCGTCGTATACGGTTCTATACGACTTGTTTTTTTCGGTTTTCCGTCTATCATGTGTTATCGGGGAGAGGGGGGGCACCGGTGCGTGCGCAATCGCTGCTGCTGCTGCGTAGTTTCGGGTTGCCGGCCGGCCGGCCGGTCCGTCTGCCCGCCGGCGCTTACGCACTGCGTAGACGCCGGCTTGGCGGCGGCGGCGGCGTCGGGACTGGAAATATAATATTACAACTACAACGACGAACAACGCCAAAACCACAACCATACAATAATAACAATATTAGTGCTATTCGACAATAACAGAAATGATATTATAATATTATGCTGTTTTGTCGCCGTTTAAAATTTTTTTTTCCACGACGACTGATAATTTTATATCATCCGAACGCGGCAACACCGTCTCGTCGACGCCGCACCGTGGTAACACGTGGTATGTGCGGCGATTACGTGTAGGTCAGGTGTGCTGCCGTGTGAGCGCGACGAGGAGAGAAACGATCGCGTTGGCCTCCCGGGCGTCGGGCGACTGTAATAATATAGAAAATATTATGGTATAGAGATCGAAACGATAATAATTATTATTATTATTATTGATGACACGGTTTCGGTGTAGTATTTTGTTCAAGTTGGCAAGTGTACGATTGTACGATTTAAAGTTTTTAACAAGTATATATTCGACAATACTATCGTTAATATGTATTATAATGTCATTACAACAGTAGCACAGTACAATATTAAGGGATCCCCAGTTAGGAAATTAAAACCGAAAAACAATACACTTCTATTAAGCTTTTAACGATTAATATTGTACATCACGATTTATTTCATTCGTTCGCGTTTCAACTATAAACAACGCTCGAGTATTTTGAAAAAATAAAACACCAACCCATGTCTACATTTAATTTTTTCCGAGCCACTTATTAGTTATTACTTACATATCTCACCACTTATAAATTATAACAATTATAATATTATGTATCAATTTTATTTTATTAAAATGGTAAACATATTATACGTAATAATAATAAACTATAACATCGACATGCTATTACAACAATGTTGTATTCAACCATTAAGATGTTAATCTTAATTTCAGCAGAGTATTATACACTTTACAATATTGTCAATATTGTAAAATATCATCAATAAATGATAACAATATACCATAATATAATTTAATTGAAGTACCTATTTCGAATTAGCAAAAAGTTAAAAACAATTTTTTAAATTTTAATTTATAAACGAAACCGGTACTCAAACCAGGGATTGGATATAGTAAGAGTCTATGAACGTACAACCAAAGTATTAGATGTAAAGGTAAATAAGTTGGTAGGTACCTAACTTTTCTAAAGAATATGCCTAAGCCACTACGTTAAAATGTTACGATTTATTCGCCGACGACTGTACATTTCATTTTTCAGTCATTCAAGTCGTCGTGTAATCGTTAAATACCGCAATATAAGCTGCAAATTGCAATAGCAGTAAACGTGATCGATAAAGTTAGAAAAAGAAGCCGTTTGTCGTTCATACCGTATCGGAATTATTATTATTACTGATAGTCGATAGGTATATTAAATACCTATAATAATTTAATATATTAAATATTTTATTATCGCGGTTAGTACATAAATGGTTTTAATAAAATCGATTTTATATTTTAAATATACCTTATGGGCTTATGGCTTATCGGCATTTTATAATTTTGATTTGAAGGCGAAGGGAGGTTAAATATAATATCGCGCACGACGACACGTTCTATTTCGGCGAATCGTCTTATTACTTAATTCAACCGTCGCAGTCCACAAGTCGCGTCCTTACTATTTAATATAATATTATTACCACGATAATTGCCAACAATTAGTGTTATATAAGTAAAACATCCAATTGTAGTTCGACTTAAATAATGTATATATAATTAATAAATAACATATAACCTGACTTGGTAACTCCGAAAAGTCCGAACCTCCACATCTTTACAACCATTGAGCCATGCATAGGTACGCCTCTATTAGGTAAGATGTGAATAAATTATCACGATATACCGGTATCGGGTATAGTGGAATTAATGGATACGATATTTTGAACTTTCGATGTTCGAATGCAAACCATGTACGAAAAAAATTCTTTCTAGTCTATTTATACTTCACATGTTCTAAGAATACGTTCAACGCGAGTTGATTGTATTACAGCTTTATATGCAAAAAGTGCCGGTCGATATTTTTTTATTGATACTGGCCACCTTCATAAACACCTTCTCCGAATTCTCAAAAACAAAGCAATATTTTGTTTCAATTAGGTAAAGTAATAATAAAACATAATACACTATAAATTATAATAATATTATGATAGGCGTGTACGGTTCAATTTTATATCGAATATATATTTTAAAATATTTAAAACATTTTTTATTCTAACTGAGTTAATTTAATGATATGTACAGTTTTAGGTATTTCAAAATATAATATGAAATCATTGGATTTAAAAATGTAATACGTACTAAAAAGCGCTGGTGACGCTACTCATAGTACCTATACATAATACATAGTAGGAACTATCAATATTTTAAAACGATAATCCACTACCTATACATTATATTTATATATAGTATAGTATATTATCCACTTAATTATTAAATGATTAAATTTTTTCAGAAGATAATAATCCTGATGATTTATATCTATACTTATCAATTAAAGAATAAAGATTAAAGATTTCAAGTATTCTTATTATTTATTTATTAGTTTTTATTACTTATATAGTATTTATACTTGAACGGCATACAGAAATGTACAGTAACCCGTTAGACCTCAAAGGTTACCTATATTATGTTTCGTTAGACATGACTTGGATTGTAGTTATTTTATTAAATTGCTATACGAGGTCATCAGAAAACATCGAATAATTTGTCCAATGAACCAACATAATAATAATATGTGAATGTAACAGCTTTAAATGATTGAATACCTATCCAAGGACTGGAATAACTTTTTTTTCTTTTAGCATAAAATAGATCTTTAGCCTGTGTTACCTTTAAATACGTTAAATATTATCAATGGTAAAATATACTCGATATGTCATTTGAATAAAAAAAACAAAATTTATGTAGTAGTAGATAAAGTTTTATACATAATATACATTATATTATGCGTTTAAAATAGGATACACTCATTTCCAATTTTTTACCATTATAATATTCAGTTATATAATACGTATTTTGCTCAAATATATTATTGTTTACTGCAGATATCATATATTAGATAAATTAATTTTTCATTATGATTTACAACCCACTCAACTCAACATATTTTATTAGATAAATGAAGTATTTATACTTTTGAGTAGTCTAAATACTTACCAATTACCATTTATGTTTTATTCATTTTCTTCGAATTTTATTATTTTTAAAATTCAAAATTGATTTCTTATAACTGTAACCACAAATAAGTTAAAAAATAAATATAAAATGTTTCATTATTAAAATAATAAAAGATCTAAATAAATAAATGTAACCCAGCAGCTAACCTATATGAATATATTATGATTAGGCTATATTATAGATAAATACGAATAAATAATAATAAAAAATATACACATACTACATAATATCGTATTATATACGTTATGTATAATGTGATCATAGAATTACAACCAAAAAAAAAATAAATTATAAAATCTCAAATATAAATTATACTACATAGTACATCAAGAATAACAGATATTATTTTAACTAATTTAGCTTATTTCTAAGTATTTGACTATTTTTTTTTTTACATTAATGTAAAAACGTCTTCTTCAACGTTATGTATAAACAGTACCTATATTATAAAATTATTAAATAATCGTAATTTATCAGCAATAATTGATATATTTGGAAATATCTTGGTTATTGTTATAATTACCTATAAAACCAATTTTATCCCTAAAAACAAATAAGATATAACATTTCAAATTCTTATACAACCATTGATTTTTAATTTTGGTATAATATTATTAAATCAAATGCTCAACGAAAACTATTAATAATAACTTTATTGTTCTATTTCTATAAGACAATACTATGAATAAATTATTAAGGTTTGTTAGGCAAAAAGCACAAAAAATCAAAATTTACTGCAATGTATAGGCATTATTGCATATGTATTTAACATTAAATATAATTTAAGCTATTTTGTGTACTTGTGTATGTTTAAATCACTATTAATTGCGACTTGTGTTATGATATTAAGTTATAATAATGCAACACGTGTAATTTAATCATTTGTATTTTATATTATTGCTTATTAATTGATAATACATTTATAATTATTTATTATACACTATAAATTGGCGTTTGACGAATTGACGATAACGTTTCTTTGATTAAATAATTAAAATATCTAATAAAAATTAACAATACAGTCGTTAAATAAAATAAAAATCAATCTAATTTACCGAATAACTTACCAATCATAAAAGTATATTATAATTTATATTTATAATTCCTACCTAGTTTTTCCCAAAAAATATTTTATCAAATGATCAAAGTTTAATTGTTTAGGTATATTATAAATTCATATTTAATATACTATGAATATAAATTTGGTAAATAAATAATTTCATATGTGAACTAATAAACAGCTACCATTGAGTTTTCATTACTCTCAATTAGTCAAAATGTACAATACCTACAACATTTAATTGTTGTCAAATGTCAATTGTCATATAAATGCGTGTTTATAACGCATATTAAAAATAAAAATACAATTTCGAAAATGTAAAATTAAAAAAGGTAATAATGTTTTTGAAAAAAAAAACAGTATAGTGACGCAACTTATCAATATATTATTATAAATTATAATATTCAATTTCAAACGTTTTGAACGATCATGAACTCGTGTCGTGTATGAATAATATATGAAATACGCTAACAACTATAATACTACAATATTATGGATAGTAGATACCGTAGGTAGGTAGGTGGGTGGGTGGGTACACTATTCATATGTATAATATAAGGTACAACTCCTAATCATCCTGTGTTGTGATAAAAATATATAAAACAAATAAATACAACTAATACAAGTATCGACAATGAGTTACGACAATGGTGTAATGCCATAATATTATCACACTAATAAAATTAGAAATGTGAGCTCGGTAAATTTTTCGGGTAAAGTAAAATTATTTACTCAAATTTTTCATAATTTTTTTAATTATTATTGTTATAAACGAGTGACTTCATTTTAAATGTTTTTACAAGCGTAAAATCTATAATATTTAGAAACCTACTAACGACTAAAAGTACAATGTATTTCGAGTCTATAATAATAATAATAATAATACCTAATATTTAATAACTCATAAAACTATGAACTACAGACATATTGTGTTTAGTCTTTTTACACGTTTTGAAAAGCTAAATAACATTGTAATCAATAATATTACTTATATAATTTACACGGTTTGAATTTTAGATAATATATTTAATAGTTTAATACATAATATACTATATTTTATTATTATATAATTATACTACCTGACACCTGTATATCTTGTATTATTTCAATATTATTTACTTATTCATTTATGTAAAACCGTGGTTACTTTATTTTATCAGTCAAGTACAGATGTCATCACATCACTTACGGAATAAATTATAAGTTATAACCATTAATTTTAATATCGGCATGAACTGCAATTTCGGGAACAAGTAAAATGACAAAAAATCATTTGAACGTTTTTCAAATTTACCGAATTGTATTATGTCGCAACATTTTCCCGGTAAATTGCACATTTCTACAACCGATGACATACGCTGTTATAATATTATCGTTATGTGTCATCCTCGCGGTAATGTGTGTGGTACCTACATACTACACGGTCCTATAAATTATTATACGTCCCGCAATATCAACACGCGTGTAACACCTATACGCCGGGTCACGTGAATTATTTACCGCGTGTTGTACAAAATGTAATGCGTAGTACGAGGGTCCCAACCGAAATCGTGTGCACTTCTGAATGGCACCGTAGCATTAACGAAATTGGAGGGCGCGATATTACTTTTCGTGTCCATAATAAACACTCCGACGGGGTTTACACTCCGGTTGCAGAGAACAGAATAATATTATGAATTATTAAATTATTTCACTCGGATCTGCCGCTAAATTTTAGAAATCACGAGAAGCAGTAAACACCACGAGGTATTATTATATACCTATTATACCGTACGCGACGTTGTACGTAGTACGTGTACCATAATATATTATTTTAATCAGACTTAACGCTTTTACGGGAGCGTAAGAGCGTTATTAGTTTATTACTTATTATTATAGTTGTAGTTCCTCGGTTATAACACGTACCTATACCAATAACTAGCCCCCTCTTCCCCCTACACGCGACCGTTGGGACCGTAATAATCGAGATGATAATATAATAATAATAAAAGTAAAAAAAAAAAACAAAATAAAAAGCGATAAATTTACCTACGTCAGACGACGCTCTTACGGAGAGTATAGTATTATAGTTTTTTTTTAATTTATTTAAATAATAAAAAACCGACGGGGCGACGACGGGAGGGTAAAAGAGACGACGCTCTACGCCGCAGCTATTACGGACACACATAATATTATTATTATCATCGTCGTCGTCGTCTTCGCTGTAGCGTGTGCGTTCCCTCTCCGAAGATAAAAATGTGACGTCAACGCACAAATGAAGACGAGTGAAAAAAAGAGAAGAAAAAAAAAATTCGTGTGTAGAGTTCACAGTCGGCCGAAAAACAACAACAATAAAAGCGGCGGCGGCGATGACGACGACCACCACAACGTTTGAGCGTTTCCGCGGACGGAGGCGGTCGGTGTGTACGCCGCCTAAATAAAACGTGCCCCGGGACGGGCGGGCGGGCGCGGGACGCGCAGTGTCCCGCATAAAACTATAAAAGGGGACGGGACGGTCGGCCGCGCCGGTAGTGTCGTCGTGCGCCGGTTTCCATCAACACTGCGCAACCAGCGGTAAAGCGTGTTTCGGTTCGTGTGACGTGTGCGTGTGCGTGCGAGAGAGCCAGCGACAACAACAACAACAACAACAACAACAGCAGCAGCACCAGCACCAGGCCGGTCGTCCGCCGTTACCTTGTGGCGTGTTTTCAGTTCAGTCAGTCGAGAGTCGCGTCCGAGTCCGTTTCGCTCTGTTGTGTTGGCTCAAAGCGTTCGTCCCCGTTTGCTTTTTTGCGTGTGTTGGCGGTGTGTTGTGTGTAGTACAAACAGCAACGGAAGACAAATAATAATATTATTTTATTATATAACACAGCCGTCGTGGAAGTTGTTTTGCGTGTACACCGTCAAGATCCATCGTGTGCCCGTGTGTAGTCGAGAACTGTGTGCGACCGTAACAACGCTCCCGGGATCGAATGAAATAATAATAACAATTATATCGTCGGTCGTTCAAAAGTATTACGAGTCGTCGTCGTCCTACTGCGCGTCCCGGTTTTTGTAAATTATTCGTTATTTATTTATATTATCTTTTTTCCGCCCCGTATAAATACCGAGAAAAAACCCGCTGATAATTCGGGTGAAACGACAAGAAAAAAAAAAAAAAACAAAGAAGAAACGAGAGTGTTGATAAAAGATATTATATTTATAGTCATATTATTTATTATACGGGCGAAGAAGCGTAATATTTAACTACCAATTTTATTTCTAATATATTAGACAGATAATTTATTAAGTGCTGTGATATTATATTGTTTTTTTTTAAGTTTAAATTAAATATTTATTCGTTACCAAATTATTTTGTGACCGCTCCGCGTTTGTCAACGAACGTGTACGCGTCGTGTTCCAGTATTATCCACTGATCTTACGAAACGCCGTCGTCATCAATCACAATGGTCGAGAGTATCATTGAAGAAGAAACCCCCGGACAAACTGAGAGCACCCAAAGTGAGTATATTATGTCCTAACCTCTCACAGTCACTGTGTATAGGAACACCATTTATATGTTAAGATTGTAGTTCTAATGTGCATTCCGATTTTGATTGACAGATGTTCCAGATGAAAAAAAGAATGAATCGCTGTCGTTGAGAAAAGAAGAGGCTCGTAACAAGCGCAAGAAGAAGAAGACCACCAACAGCCTCGTGACATCTTGTTTCCAAGGTATGTGTGCTCTACAAGATGTAGATATATTAGATATTATATTGCCCTTATGACAGCAATTATTATAAAACAATATTAATTTGTTTTATTTTAAATTTATTTGCTTGAAATGGTGATAATTGTTTACCTGACAGCCATTTGTAGGTCATTCTCTTATAATAGTTTTTGTTACGGTTAATAAAACGACTGTACATTTGCCAACATTTTAATACACAATGACTTGGCCGAGCAGTGACTAACACGAATAAGTTACTGAGTTTAATATTTCCTGTATTATACACTTGATGCTTAATTTTCTATTATTTTTGTTAACGTCTGATACAACCTGATATTTTGCTTATTAAAGTTTAATATAAATTAATAAACTATTAAAACTATAAATGAAAAATACTGAAGGTTAAAATGTCATTGGAATGTTATTGTTTTATACAGTATCACTATCCTACTTAAATTTGATACATTATAAAAATAGCACATTTCAGTTATTCCATGAATACAATAATATTTATCTCAATCAATTTTAGATTGTAGCTCTTTTTTAGATATTACATATTAACAACAACTATGTCCTTAAAAATGTAAATTATAAAATCTAAAATTCTTTGTTTTCTCTTTAGTTTAATTTGTAGGTAATTAATGTGTAGAATAAGTAGTAAGTACTTAATAATTTAATGATGAAATATTGTAATATGTTCTTATTATTATATAATTTGAATGAATGATAAGTAAATTAAAATTTTAATTGTTTCTAAACGACATAGAATTTTATATGATAAAAATATTTTTAACATGATATCTATATCAAATTTGATATTTCAAAATAAAGAATAATTATTCCAAAATAAAATTGTTTGAGCTTTAAAATATAAATATTTGTTAAAATTTTATGAAAATCTAAATTTTCCAAGGTATTTTTACTAAAAACCGAACATTTAAACTTTTTTTTATTAAATATGATATTCACTATGAGATGTGTTAATGATAAATAATTATTTTCAACTTTTGGATTGAAAAGGCTGAGTTAGCTTAGATACATTT
Organism: Aphis craccivora; assembly: GCA_009835225.1. Lineage (NCBI taxonomy): Eukaryota > Metazoa > Arthropoda > Insecta > Hemiptera > Aphididae > Aphis > Aphis craccivora. The sequence goes on from VUJU01004575.1 coordinate 12,775, forward strand.
ATAAATGTTATCAGTTATCGGTTATTTATTATGTTATTATGTTATTATTAAAAATTTATTGATAAATGATTAGGTACCTATAACATTTTCAAAGTGCGCATAAAATATTTAATCAAATAGGTATTCAAATTTATAAATTAATCTATAAACTGATAAAGAATACATTAAATGTATTACTACTTAAAACGTTTAAGTTGATTTAAGTACTTGGTTCTTGTAATATGGTTATTACCAATCAATAATACATTATGTTTTCCCATATTATATAGGTTATTAAATTCTGTTTGTTTATTATCAAATTATTAATAAAGTATTATATTTTATGTATTTAGATGCTTATAAATTGACTGGTGAAGTGCTGGGACAAGGTGCTTATGCATCTGTTCAAACGTGTGTAAGTGTGTTAACTGGCTTAGAATTTGCTGTTAAAGTGATTGACAAAATTGCCGAACATGCTCGAGCACGTGTATTCCGGGAAGTTGAAACATTCTACCATTGTCAAGGCCACCCAAACATCATTCAAATGCTTGAATTCTTTGAGGCTGATGACAAATTTTACATGGTGTTTGAAAAGGTGGTAGGTGGACAGCTACTTGATAGAATTCAACAACGAAAGAGATTCACAGAATGTGAAGCTAGTCTTATTGTCAAAGATTTGGCAAGTGCATTAAATTTTCTACATCAAAAAGGTACTTTATTTAGTGATAATTTTTGTTTGATTTTCTGAAATGTAATTAAATATAATTTTTTTTTTATTATATAGGCATAGCTCATCGCGATTTGAAACCTGAAAATATCCTTTGTGTCGATCCTGTAGCGTTAACTCCTGTTAAGTTATGTGATTTTGATCTTGGATCTGGTATCAAGTTAAATCCAGTTGATGGCAGTGCAACACCACAATTATTAACTCCAGTAGGAAGTGCTGATTTCATGGCTCCTGAAGTAGTAGATGCATTTGTTGGGAGTCCAGACTCTAATTACCATTATTATGATAAGCGTTGTGACTTGTGGTCACTTGGAGTGGTGGCTTACATACTTCTATGTGGCTATCCACCATTTTATGGGAATTGTGGCTCCAATTGTGGATGGGAATCAGGAAATGCTTGTCCAGAATGTCAAGTAAGACTATCATGGACTGATAATTAAATAACAAATTTTTAATTGTGATTATTTGTTTTAGGGTTTGCTTTTTATTAGCATTCATGAGGGTCGTTATGAATTTCCAGACCGTGAGTGGGCAGACATATCAAGTGAAGCCAAAGATTTAATCAGCAAATTGCTGGTTAAAGAAGCTAGTGCTCGTCCAAGTGCTGCTGAAGTCTTAAATCATCCATGGGTCAGACTACAACAAGAAAAACCCAAAGATCATGAACTAAATACACCAGGTGTTATAAGACGTAACAACAGTGCTCGTGCTCTATCTACATTTGCAGAGTCTGCTATGTCGGCTAATCGAGTGTTCCTGCAGCATTTTAGTTTGTTTTCATCAACTGATGTACCTCTTGCTGCTGCAAAAAGACTTTCACCGCCATCGCATTCCATGATTGTACAACGTAGGTCACTTGGTAAACCACAATGTTCCAATGAAACTACTGGTAGCCGAGCTCCTGCTCAATTACCAATCATTGCATCTCCTAGCGGCTAGAGTTAAGAGGCCTCCTCCATTCATTACCTCTCCACTTTTTTTATACTAATTAAAATTATTAGAAAACAAAAATTTGGAAATAATTTAAATACAAAATATAAATTGACAATTTATTTTTTTTTTTTAACCAAATAGTCATGTATCTTTTTTTTTATAAAGACTAAAATACGCAATAAATATTATAAGATAACAACTTAATATTTATGTTATAGCATAATATAATTAAAATACAGACTTATTTTTGTACTTTGAAAAAGCTCATAGTCTTCAAAAAAAAAAAATAATAATTAAAATTTGTGATAATTCCAATGTTTGGCAACACGTTTTGTATTATGGTGCCATTAATATGTAAACTTTCGGGTATGGTTAACAAAATCAATAAGTTTGTTATTTTTTTTTTCTTATAGAAAACCAACAAGGTACCTATATTAATATAATATATTATATAATTAGACATAGGTTAGTCCGCAAAATATGCGAACATTTACACCAAAACTAATGTCTTATTTAGAATATAGCTCATCAGGTGCCATTTGTTTTTTTTTTTTTTTTGTTAGTAATGGTATAGAGAAAAAAAAGGCTGTCATGCATAGAGTTTAAGTTAAAACTTTTGTGTATTTTTTTATGAGAAGTATGGAATGTTTTTTAAGTAAATTATTTATACAAGCAATGCACGTTAAAAACTATTGTTAAAAAAAAAAAATTGATTTTTTTTAATATTGTGAAATAAGAAAATATTTTTGAAAACATTTTTACATAAATGCAAAATTGATTTTTTAAATTTATATACATAAATGTTTCATTGTGATAATATTGAATTTGAATATATGTCAGCAGTTGATGTTTGTTAAAAAATCAAAATATAAAAAAAACCGTTATAATTTCAAAATTGAAAAAAGTGAAAATAAAACAATTTACAATTTGACTTATGTCTAACTATTATATGTGTAGCTATTATTACTAAATTAAATATTGTCCTTTTGGATCATTTTTACACATTGATCAAATTTTAAATAATTACAGTTTGTCATGTTTAACATCGATAGTAAATTATTTGAAGTGAACAATCCATATAACTTCATTATTTTGTTATTATGAAAATACATACATTATAGGTATTTAAGAAGATCCATTATATGAGAATTTATTTTGGCTGATTTAATTTATCAATGGATAATACGCAAGTTCATTTGAAAATTAGGTAATATTAATTAAATGATGAAACGTTACAGTAAGTGGTTAGAATATGAGCAGACAAAAAATACATTGACTTTATGTTAATCTATATATTTAAGGTAATCATTAAAAAATTCCAACTATAACAAGTATTTAATAATTAAATTTGTATTTTACTTATAAGTTATAACTAAACATTTTTTAAACAGTGTACCCAAATTGGTTAAATTATTTTAACAACAACTTTTAATTAGTCATACTCTTCTTTCTGTTAAATAATAATCAACACAAGCCCACAAGGTTAATAATATTATTTAATATTTATTAAAACCATATTATTTTCAAATTATTATCCGACTGTCCTATCGGGTAACGCAATTAGGTTATAACAAAAGGTATTACGGGACGCAAATAGGCTATGACCCCTTTTGAATCTTTTTTTTCGGGACGCAACTAACCTACTGACAATATTTTCGGACGCAAGTAGTATGCTCCTTTTTTACCTACACGATAAACGTCCTCTTCAGATTTAAAGATGGCCTAATATACCTGGGTAAGCAGATGCCAGTTTACAGTTAACCAACGTTTCTCGTGGTTTTGTAGATTGAAATGTTTAGCATTTTGTCATCATTATAAAAACAAAAACAGTGTTCAGATCAGGGCGAGCACGGTGATACACAAAAGCGTGAATCTAGGTTTTTTTCGATAACTCAAAAGCGCAAAAAATTTTGTCCACCTGATACAGTATTTTACCCGTTTCATGATAGATTGCAACGCCGGTTATTGCATTTGTCAGTGTTTTATCATAGCTATTCATAACAAATTACGAAGTCAATCTAGTCACCTACTCATCACCAATATACAAACATGGAACTTGTTTCCAAAAAAAAAAAAAAGCGAGCAAGTGGGTACCGCTCTGCTGTACATTAGCTGCCGTGTGGATCACTATTATATATATTAAAGGAGGGTTAAATTTGAATCCAATGATAATTATCATTGTATACGAAAAACAATTTTGAACGAAGATGATTTGTCAGCCTAGGATATAATTTTCAGTGGTTGGTGAAAAAGGTGGTTTATGTTTTAATGGCCTGAATACACCAACATTTAAGTTCTGTTATAATTATGGTAAGCTAAACTTATGAAAAATCTTATATTCAATTTTCAACTCGTAGCTAGGTACTTATACAATTTTTATGAATTATACTAAAAATTGTGCTTATGTATTCTTCTAATTTAAATCACTATAAGAATAACTTATGAGGAACTTTGTATTAAATTTTCAAGTATTTTGATACGACCAAAAAAATTTTATCGACACTTCAAAAAATTTTTTTCAGGAAAATTGATAATTTCAGTTGTCTATAAATAGCTCAACAAAAGTCAAAATATTTTGAAAATTAAATCACGTAAAGAAAAACGCCAATCTTAATAACTTTTAAAATTTTCAAGTATCTACGAATTATACTTTTTGAATAATAACAAATAATTAAATCGTTATCGTTACGCTATTTCGTAAAAATTTAAAATTCGAACGCCCTTAAAATTTTTCCTATAATGATGCTTCTAGTTTTCTCTTTAGCTACTTGAAGGAAAACTTATGGAAAACTTAGTGTTGTATTTTTAATCCTTAGTTATTATTTATTAACACAAAAATTTTTATGATTTTTCAACTTTTTGACTGATTTCGTAAAAATTTGAACTATAAACGCTTATAAAAAAAATTGTGACTAACAATTTTTAATTTTTTTTAGCTACAATAAGAACAACTCATAAGAAACTTTGTATTAAATTTTCAAGTGTTTTTGGTCATCCAAAATTTTTTTATCGACACTTCAAAAAAAATTTCTCATAAAAATCGAAAATTTCTATGGTCTACAAATAACTCAAGAAAATTTTTTTTGAAAATTTAACTGTACATAGATAACACTGACATGAACATTTGGTGAAAATTTCAAGTATTTACAGTAATTAGTTTTTGATTTAAAACCATATAAAAAAATCGATTTGGTCGAAAACTGGTTTTGCGTAAAAATTCCCGTTTTTCTGTTACTTTTTTTAGGGTTTTTCCTGACGCTTTTGATTGGAAATTTTTTACTTTTGACCCCCCAAAGTACCAACTAGATACATTTTCTTATCAGAAACAGGGCTCACTTTTTAAAATCGAAGCACTTTTACTGCTCCAAAACATAGTGACAGACACAAAAAAAAAACACACACACACATCATTGTAAAATCAATACATTCATCACTTCGTTCAGAAAATTTTTTTTTGAAGTGTCAATAAAATTTTTTTGGCTGTATCAAAATACTTGAAATTTTAACACA
>VUJU01004576.1:2252-17914 GCA_009835225.1 Aphis craccivora
TAATATTGATTATTCATTTAATAGCCTTTTGCTATATTATTTGAGTAGATTACAAATAATTCTCAAATATCTATATAAATTTAATTTGATATTACAAACATCATTTTATTAGTGATTACTGATTACTGAATAATATAGTAGTATAATATAATATTATTAATGCCAAAGGTTAACAATTATTGAAAACGTTTTTAGAATAGGATTTGGACATTTGGTTATTCTTACCTACCTACTATTTAGTTTTACTTATTCTTTTATTAATTATATTATGCTGTAATATCAATTATCAGCATAAAAGTTATTCTTATTGTAGTTAAAAAAAAAATAAAATAAAAAATCACTAGTCATAAGTTTTTTTTATGAAATATGTCAATAATAAGTATCACCTAAATTTGCAAGTAATTTTATAGTTGAAAATTCATATCTTTAGTATTTATATCAAAGATTAAACAAATTCAACACAGAGTTTTTCCATAAGTTTTCCTTTAAATAACTATAAGGAAAACTCGAGAGTCATTAAAAGAAAAAAATGTTATGAGCGTTTGAATTGTAATTTCTTACGAAATCCTATAATCATAACACGATGTATCCTTAAACGATTTTAAATATTTTTTATTATTTAAAAAGTATACCTAAGCAGGGCCGTATTCACGCCTAGGCCCGTGAGGTCTGGGCCTAGAGCGACAAATTTTTGGGGGTGACAAATGTTGTTGAAGAAATGGAAAAAAAATCATATAAATATTTACTACATTTTCTTTCTTGGGATAGAGATGGCATATTTAAAAGGGTCTAGGGCGGCACTTGTTCTAAATCCGGCCCTGATTAAACTATAGTTAGTTATTTAGTATTGTAGACTTTATATAAATTATGTTATAAAATTTTAAATTATGGTCATGTTGGTATATACTATATAGTATATATTATTGTTATTGAAAAATGTCAAAAAATACCAAATAGGTATACCTACGCACTTTTACTACGACTTGTACGAAATTTTCCATATACCCATTACCCATATATATATATATCTTGAAATTTTAATGATGCAGCTTATGTTAAAATTTGTAAAGTCGTTACAAATATTTTAATAATTCTTATAATAAAAATTTTACTTAAAATATTTTAACGTAGGTACAACGATTAAGAATTTAACAATATTCGTGGAGTATGCATGCGTTAAAATATAATTTATTTTGTGAGGTGTATAATCGTATAGAATATATCTACCACTGTTATTAGGTACCTACCTATGCAATATATGCATAAAATATCGTTTTTAATAATAAACTTTTTTTCGGATTTATGATACGCATCACAGGAATTATCATTGATGAGTTTTTCTTTTGCAACTACCATTTTTACTTAGCAACTATATTGTTCGAATCTACTTTAGCCAGGGACGTTAGGTCACACACTCACCCACACACACGCGCGCGCGCGCGCACACACACACACACACACACACCCACATTCACATACCTACATTTTGAATGCAACAACCCCTGCTGAACAAGATTTATCTGGGACCTTAATACCGTCCGGATTGCACTGAACACGAACTACACATACACACACACGCACACACAATCACACATACATAGTATATTCTATACTCTTTTTTACACTTGAAACATTTAACTAGATTTTTGTCAGTAGGTACTTCTAATTCTATAGTAAAATAAAACCAAACATCAGACAATTTTCTTTTATCCATTTTAAATTATCAAAATAACATTATCAAAACGTAACAACTTAAATTTTTTAAATAAATCGTGTATTAACTATATTAGTGTAGATTGTATCACAGTTAAAATTAATAATGTTATTATTAACATAAAATTAACGTCTTATCAGAGATTAAATGAAAAATTAAATCATTTTATTTTATCTGTGGATTTTGGTCAAATCTAAATATATACCAATTATTTGTAATTTTGTATAAATAATAACGACTAAGTATCGAAATTCGAAAACTATTGATATTGTACTGTAGTTTAACTGCCGTATACTAAGGAAGTATGCCATAATTTCCCTCCATGCTATTTTGAAAAAAATTACATTTTATGTTTAGTTGTTTTTGGTAGTTCTAAATAAATAGGTAGTAAAATCCGTAGTTTCTTAAGGAAATATACCAGATAAATACAATGGAAATATTCAATATTATTTTCAATTGTATTTCACCGAGATATCATTTTGATGTTTTGATGTTTATACTAAGCACGCTATTAATTATTCAGAATTGTTTACTATAGGCAAAAATGCTGCAACTCTGATACTAGCTATAACTACAACACAATATGATCTCGTGTAATTTAACTAATAGGTAGTGTCATGATATATTATATTGTCTGTAGGTGGCGGAAATAAACAGCTTAAAACACGAACACTTGACCAATATTCTTAATAATTATGTGCGCATATGATTCGATTACCTAGGTAATTCAGTAATTGTACATTTCAGTCCATATAATTAAATATAAAAATACCACGACGTTACCGAATGCGGGATTTTAATTGATAATGACATATTAGTATTAGGTACTGTTCCAAACATTTTACTTGCTATAGGCTAAGCAGTATAGCATAACCGTTACGTTAAAATTTTGCAATAAACCTAACGTAAATTCATAGTATAAATTCACGAAAAGTCTAAAAACTATGTCTTTTATAGGTTTACTGCACAACCATATTTTAACGTATTTAATTGCATTTAAAATACCTATCGTAAATGTTCAAAACATATTTACTTTACTGAAGATTTCTTTTTTTTTTCTTGGAAACATTCAATTCTACATTTTACGACGTATTTTTTTTCTACATTATTCTGTGTTTGTCGAATGTCGGCAGCTGCCAGCTGGTGCCAACAAGTGCACGTATCGTTTATAAGATATAAAAGAATAAAAGATATAAAAGGTAGGTTACATATAGAATGCACATTCCGACATTAGGTTCGGAACCATTATGCGGTCTATCATCAATTTAATCCCGTAGTGTGGCTGTGGCCGTGTCTAATCTTAACAAAAAAATCCCTTTTAAATTTCAATTATTTCCATTGTGTCGAGTGCAGCTGAAACGACAGCTGCAGCTGCAGTGACGACGGTATATATATTATAACAAAACCGGTCCTTTTTCACACGCTCAGTATATTATCCGTTAAGATTGTTTTTGAATATTTTTCGTAAACGGTATACTATCGATCGTCTTTTATAATATTCGTATAATATAGTAGTGTTATATACTTATATGTTAAAAGTATTCAATAATATAAATTCTTAAATGTAAATAAGAATTAACTATATATATAGTAGATATTCGTATAGTTGATTTCATTTTTAGACGTCTTATGTACCTAACTACCTAAGTCTAATATCAACGAAGTTCATTATGGTATTTAATAACTTATTAACAACGCTATCGCGAGGGAATAAAACAAATTCTATACCTAAAAAAGTATACTTTGTGTATAGAAAATGCTAACATGAATAATTAATATTTTATTGAATATCTTTTTAAATAAATCTACGATTATTTGTTTTTAAATTACAACAAACCATTAAAAATCTTATGAAGAGAAATAGTTATAATTATTATACGGATGAATACCAATTTTCTTCCATTTTATGTGTCCTAAAATTTGAACTTCAGTCATAAAAAGTTAATGTAATTTTCAAGCGATTTTTTTGTTTTGTTATATTTTATAGAAAAAGTAATTAAGAATCTTTTATTAGGTACATTTTAAAATATTGGATGTATAAAGAAGCATTTTAATAAATTTAATCTAGGTACACAATTATTTTTCTTTTTTATTATTTTGTCAAAATTCTAAGTTCAAATACTTATAAAAAAAACAGTAGGTATGTACTATGTCTATGTGGCTATAAATTTTCGATATTTTTTAGTTGATAAAATGAAAACTTATGAATGTACCTACCTACCTAATAGGTATTACGAATTTTACTATAAGCAAAGACATTTTTAAAATCTGTTGATTAATTTAAAGATATTATAATAAATATTTATGATATTATGAACCTATTCATACTGTTTTATGGAATTTAAAGTAAGTTATTAACTCAAAAGTCAATATAATTATATAATCTAATATATTATATACCTAGTGATATTGAAAGCTCAACATTTTATTACACCTTTCTGTAAATACCGTAAAACAGTAAAAATAGATTCACACCCAGTACCTGTATAAATATATAACATTTTAAAATAAAATAAAAATGTCTGCGTAAAATTCGTAATAATATAATAATATATGTAAAAGTTTAAATGCTTATAAATAATGTTTTAAAATAACAAGACAATTAACACCGTTATTTATCGTTTAATAAGTAATGCCAAATTCGGACTCAAAAAGTCTACAAAAAATAATTGCACTTATATATTTTTTTAGATTTTGTAGTTTCAGCATGAAATATTTATTAAAAATCTTAATCTTGTATTCTATTTTTAAAAATTAAATGTAAAATTAAACGTTTTTATGGATTTCTTATTACAAAATAGTTACTATATTTTGCAATTTTGACAAATTTCGTTAAATGCTAACTTCAAATATAAAAATTATTAGGTACCTAAGTACTATAGATTTTTGATATTTTTTAATCGAGAAATTAATATCTTACGAGAGCTTATTATACTAAATTTTCAAATATTTAAAGAAAAATGTTCACGTCTATATCATGTTTAAAAGAGTCAAAATATTTTGAAAATTTGATTGTAAATAGAAAATGATAATACATATTATATTTGGTGAAAATTTTAACTATCTATACAATAAGTATCTTATTAGTATAAGAGGCGTATTATAGGCGTAAAAATAAAGAAAAACCAATTTTTAAATATATAATAAAATATAAAAAGGATATTATTATCAAAAATTAGATCGTAAAATCAAAAAACCAATTTTAAAACTAAAAAATAATATTATTATTAAAAATTATAAATTAAATAATATAATACAATAGGTAGGTCATAGGTATCTATAATTAAAATTTTGTTGTTTATTCTTATAAGTTATAACATACTTTTATCAAAAATGCATATTATCTTGAAATTGAAATATACGCTCGTACTATACTTAATTAAACTATAAACGTGTATAATGTATATTATAGATTATCGTAACGATATGTATATACTATATTAATTATTAGTGTATATATGTATAATGTGTATGTATAGTATATATTATATATATAAAGTACCTGATATCGCCTAAACACATAATATAAGAAGTACCTATAGAAAACTAAAATAAAAGATGTAGGTACCTATATTATTATAAAAAAACCGTATATAGGATAAATAATTCATTAGATATATGGTTATAATAATTACATAATATTATAGTAGGTATATGTATATATAATATATATATTATATTTATATAGGTACATTATTCTGTAAATATAATAATATGAATAAATTTGTATTGAGTATTTAATAAATGTTAAATAAATATAAATGTATTTACAGCTCAATTTTGGTTTAATGTGTAAGTATATATATATATATATATATGTATACAGTCTTAACTTGGTAGCCTATATTAAATATTTATAGATTAATGTTTAATAAACATACCTAAGTTATATTACGCTTTTTAAATATTTTTCATTGTATGTTTATTCAGTATTGCATAGAAATTAACTTTTTAATACCTACTTATAATTTAAACTAAATTAAGTATTTACATAGCATTAAGAATTTATTTTAATTTAAATATTTAAAAATCAACACTTAATCTAATTTTATTAAATCTTATTTTTTGAATTTTTAATATTCAACTCAACCTCAATGTTTATTGAAGTTTTAAAATTGAAAAATACTACCTATATTGTGGGTATTATTTACAATGTTGCAAGCGTGTCAAAACTCATATAAAATTAAAAACTTTAGACCCTAAAAGAAAACTATAATCATTTATAATCAATGTATAGCAATTTGGTAGTATTTTTTTTCGATTCCCTCGCTGAATAAATTTGTTTTTTTTACTGTCGCTCCCCTAGGTTTTCTCCCTTTAAAATTATATTATTAACTTGATAAAAATGACTGGTCGGAGCATGGATTATACAAATTATTTGTCACCCGCTTTCGGAGAAACGGAAAAGACAAATTCTCCTTTTTAAATAATAATAGCATGTATTATATATTATGTATAGCTAAAGATACGTATAGCTGGTGTTTAGCTATTTTCATAAGATGCGGACGAACGGCCGTTAATTCGGTTCAATCGAAAAGCGAAGTTTTTGCCGATAAAACTTAATTATGTCGACGACGAGACGCTTTAGCGAAATAGTATTAAAAGTAATAAAAACGATTTTTAAAAATATCTGCTCAATTTATTGAGTGCTTGTAGTTTTTTTCTTTTTACAAAAGTTGACAATTGAATAAGTACAAATAGTAAAATAATATGTATATATGCCAACTACCAAGTATACCAGCTGTGCAGTCACTAATATATAGGTATGTGTCCTCGAAAAACAACCGAGGTAATTAATTAAATATAGTAACCCCCTTCCGTATTTACAAGCCTACCTTATTTATTTGATTCACTTAAGCTGGTTTCACACAGAGCGGTTTAATAACGCGCAGTCGCGGCTTAAAAACGATTGGTAAAAACCACATTGGTGTATGTATAATGTATATACACACTAGGAGATTAAATCGCTTGCGATTTAAACGCCTTTGAATATTTACCCGCCAAACTTGAAAGGTTTTCATTGTCACTTGAACTTATTATTACATTATAGTTGTGTAGAGAACGTGGTTTGTGTTAATTGTGTCTGTTGTGGTAAAGTATAAAAACAGTTTTTCTCCATCATCGTTTTGTAAAATTGAGATCTTAAACGATGTTGAAGCAGTTTGTGTATAGTGTATGCTTTATATTAAAGACAAAAATTAAAACAAAAAATTACCACCAAGATAAAATATTATGTGCATCCTTTAAATATGAAAAGGATTAATGAAAGCCAGTTTCAAGTTAATTTTTTAACTCTGAGATCACACCCGGATGAGTTTTTTTTAAATATTATCGTATGTCATTCTCGTCGTTCGATTCACTGATAAGTTATTAATATTTAATACATTAGCTTACAAATTATAATATAATAATTTTGAAAATAGAAACACATGTCCACACTCCACAGCATAATAATATATTTACCTACTAACAATATTATTTATTCAATGATCTCAGGTCTCACGTATTGGTAAATATCTAATAAAACAACATAGGTACCTACGATTCTACGAATATGCGAGTTCCAATTTCACTAGAAGAAAGATTGACTGTCACGTTAAGGTATAGGTACAATTTAAATAATTAACTTTCTTATATTTATATTATTATTTAAAAATAAAAATAGCTTAATTTTATGTAAGTAAGTTGAACTCATCATGTAAAATTTTTTTTTTTATTAAATGATTTGAATTTTGGAAATATTATGTGGACTTCTAATAAAGTGGACTTATTTAATTAAATTACCTATACATTACTAATTCCTTATAAAAATTGTAACCAAATTATTTTTATTTTTTATTTTACTTGTGTTCAATACGACAAACTTATTTTATACAAAAGCGCAAATTCAAATTATAGTTAAGGTCATCAAGTCGAGCTTTTTCACGTTATCAATTATTATAGTTAGATCATAGATTATTGAGAAATAAGATCTAATGCACTTAGTTCAATGTATCTACGTATTTTAAGAAAAATAAGTTCCGCGAAATTTTAATTAATTTTTATTGTTTGCATTGTTCATAAAATATCATATAAATTAAAAATAATTTTCATTGAAAATGTAAAGAGTATTAGAATAATATTTTTCCAGCGCTGATAAAATATATAGGTATATTTAAGTAGTAAGTACTCTAAACTAATTTCAGCCTACGGGCTAATAAATAATTATTAGTTAATAATAATATGATTAATAATAGGCAGGCCCTAAAATTGTTACTGCCTATAATATTACGTCTATATTATACGGACCAATTACAATATACCTATATAAAGCACTATATATGAGCCATGAGCGTAATTATTACATTCATGCACTTTATGTTGTAATATAATATTAGCGTAGGTATATTATCATCGCCACCCAGAGGCGCACATTCAAACTTGCTCTGGGGGGGGGATGATTAAAAAAATAACTAACACAAAAACCTTCCCTTTAAAACCTACCCATTTTTCTAACAATCAAATATACATAATATAAATATTAATAGGTAAAATAATAAAACTACTGTATATTATTATGACGCGCGTGACTGTAGGTATACACGAATAATTAATAATTGCTATAAATACCTATAGATATTAATTATATAATTATTATATAATACTAGTTTTTTAACAATTTACAATTTACTTTTACATTACAGTAAATAAGTATTTGGGAATATAAAAATAGCATTATTAACAAAACTTTTCAAACACATCTATATCAATATAATTATTTAAATATTATAATATTTGTATAGTTGTATACTTAAAATTCAGAACATATAACTATTAAACTACGAATGTATTAGGTAGGTACAATTCATCAATAATATCACTTTTTTACATTTTTTTTTTTTATTTCGACCATTTTTTTGTATTTATATTTTATTCACTAATAACAAACATAAAAAAAAATTCATCAAAATCAATTAAAAATTTTAGCTTAGTAATTCGCGTTGAGCATTTAAGTTAATATATTTTTCAATATAATTGTTTTTTTTTCTGATCCGGCTTGTAGTTGAAGATCTGTATCAGTATTCTGCATCTAAATATAAGTATATATTTTTAATTGTGTTTAAACATCATTTTCCAGTTTATTTTTGAGATTTGTAATCAGTTTGTATTCAGGTAATTGGTTTCATAAAATTAATGAAGCTGACAATTCTTAAAAAATAGTATATTTTCCATTAAACTAATTATGATTTCATACAGTTTAAAGAAATTATTTCTTTCATAATAAGAAATTATATAATAGAAACAAATATTAATTGTAATAAGATCAATACTACCTCACCTTTAAAATAAAAAAACTTAGTAAGTACCAATCTTTAAACTAAAAATCGAATGTAATTACTAGAAAATAGTAAATTTTCTTTCAAAATAAAAGAAGTCACATAATAGAAACAAATATAAATCGTAATAAAATCATTAGGTACCTAATAGGTACCTACTAAAAACAATAACTTTTACAATTAAATTATTATTTTTTATTCATTTAATAAAATTTAATTAAATTATAATGTAAATACTTTAATATTAACAATTATTTTTAAAACCAAAATAATTTTGATTAAACTTACTAAGTACCTAATAAAGTTTATTACAAATTATATTTTATTATTTAATAGTTACATACAATAAAAGATATTTATGTTTAATAAAGATAAAAATAAAAATGAGTTTCCTAATAAATAAATAAACATCTTGTACATGATTATATAAATGAAAAAAAAGTATATTATATAATAATAATAATAATAATAAAAATAATCATTTTTAAATAATGGATAGTCACTTCATAGTTAATTTTATACATCTACAAACCTTCACTTCTGTTTTATAATAACTAACTAGGTATACTAATAGCTATACCTACTTTCAAAAAGTTTTGAAAAAATTTTGAAGAAGGTATTCAATAACAGTATCAGTAACAGTTTTGCGACACTGTTCATTTAATTTAGAGTTTTTTGAGAAAAATTCTACAATTATACTTTGTTTTCTCGATTTATTTGATATATATCTTCAACATTAAACTACACAGAAATCAAGAAAATAATTTAGTAACCAAAAACGTTGGTAATAAATCATTTACGCAAACAAAATATAAATATAATTCTAATATTATGAAAAATAAACAAAGTTAATGGTTTGAACATTATTCGTAATATATTCATGGATTTCAAATAATTATGATGTAAATTAAATAAATCTTACATTCATCTCATAGTTTGCACTTGAGGTTTCTGTAGCTAACGGGGATTCACTGTCTGCTATAGAACTAATGTTGTTACAATGTGTAGATTTATTGATAAGTGATAACTGATAACTAATTCCATGGCTAAATACATTTTATTAAGTTATCGAGTATATCGAATATAATTCTTATGTATCTAAATATAAATCATTCATCAATTATTTAAAACTTTCGTGTGTGATACTACATTCTGAAAAGTAAAAAAAAATCTATCATTATACTAAAGGTACTAGGTTTATTTGTACATAAATAAAGTAAAAGTCTAGTGTTACATAAATATAAATAGTATGCAGATTTCTTTAATATTTTAAGTTTAAACCATAACATTTAACTACTTATGTAACAAATGATAATTACCTATAATATATTTTTCATCTCAATTCTAATACAACGAAAATATTAATAAAACATTTAAATATAATTACACTTTAATTTAGGCATACATTTTCATCCATAGTTATTTTTAATAAATATATATAGGTAAAATACAGTAAAACCTCATTAGTCCGTAGAACCGTTTAAAACACATAAATAATGCTATTTTATGCTAGAAAAGTGCTAATGCCTAGAAGGTGTGCCTTAATATTATACTCTACTCGTATATGTAATATGTGTGCTTATGTAATGATTATAAAATAATTATGTACTATTTTTTTTTAGTTTTAATATTATTATCTATCTATAATCAACGAATGTCTACTGTATAATAATAACATATAATACCTATACAGTAGAAATCACTATAACGAGCATCGCTTAGAACGAGATACTGCTTACAACAAGCAAAACGTTAGGTCCCGGCACGAGCGCATATGATTGTATGTTAAAATATACGGTATATTATATTAAAATATTTTCGTATTTTATAACTGGCTACCCTATACAATAAATTGATCTTTTTACCAATAAAAAAAAGAATCTTCTGTCAAACCTAATATCACGCATTAAATATCTTGCTCAATAATAATTAAAACAAATGAGTACCTATATAATATCATATTAATGTATGTATATGGCATATGAACATATATAGATCAATATTTAAAGTAGTTTAATATTAACACACATGTTATTTTCAGTTAAAATATTATTACTTTAACAATGTTTTAATTAATTATGCCAATGCCAAACATATAATGATAATAATTCCAATAGTTCCAATGACAATAGATATACATTTTTTTTATAAGTAACCTATTGTGACATTAGCAAAGCTCCAATCTCCAATGAATGTATTAGTTTTAGAATTATTATACCAGTTTTTTGATTTTCGTTTTTGATTTTTTTAAGCTTTATGATAATAAACATTATATATTGCTTTGATTTTCAAATTTGTAGGTTTTTTTTTGTTAGAAATTAAAATCTAATTGGTAGTATGGAATATTAAAAAAAAGTATCTAATAATTTCCAAAAACATTTCAAAAATATCACCTAAAAAATTATAGAAAGTCAAGAATTTTTAGAAAACTAGTTATTTTCTAAAAAAAATAGTAGAACAGAATTTATTTTTAGTTGTAATTTAAAATTAAATAATTATTATGCAGACTTTTTATATTATATTCATCATGATGCATTTTATATCATATACCTATAATTTTCTTATTAACCTATTTTTTGGCACTTTCTGTGCTCTTATTATATTTTTTTAATATTTAACATTTTATTAGTTTTTAGCTTGAAAATTTAATAAAGTTTCTGGTGATAAATTTTTATAGTATTTTATAAGACATATTGAGTAACCAAAGTTGTTGATCATTGGCCGGATGAATTTACTCGATGCATGTGTAGATATTTGCAGGTGTGCATTCTACACTGTTCAAATGAATTCAATATGTGTTATTCTATACTTATTTACATTTAACATCTGCAGTATAGATATACAATAGCTGAATAGCAGTTCACTGTCAAAGGAGAATCGGTCCCTTTTCATAAAATGTATTGGTGCGCCGAGAAAACGTGTCCTGATGGCGTATCCCCGGCTTAACTGAATACTCTGATTTAACGATTTATAAATATATATATATATATATATATAATATAATATGATACAAATGCCTTCGTTCCCCGTAATACATATTATTATGGTTTTATACGTACTTGCTTTGCCCGTCATAAAGAGTCGTAGAGCAGCAATATAGTTAGTAAAATATATTTATTTTACTTGATAGATAACCAAAAAAATAATATTTTATGTTTAGATACTTTAAAATATATGTATAAATTAACAATTAGTATTATAATTTTCATGAATAAAAACTTGCAATCTATAACTATAGGGAGAAAAACAGAACTACTTATATAATTTGGATTACCAAATCTCACACATCTAAATAATGGTTCAATAAAATTGACCTTTGACAATGATAATTATGTCAATCACTAACAAATAATTGTTTAAAATGTTTAAATATTTAAGTATTTGACATTTACTATTTGAGGACTATAAACTATACTATACTATAGGTACTATACTTTTTTTTTCTATCAATCACTGATTAGAACGAATGAATTAACAAAAATGAAATTATCTTTTACTTCATTATCTGACATTTAGACGTATTTTCATCGGATATCGAAGTCTTAATATCGCATTTAATAAATGATAAACATTTATATATATAATATAAATATAATCGACTTATAAATTATTTGTACACCATACAAAAAACGAATATAATTTAATAATGCTTGTAGCAGCACATTTTTAAAATTCTATAATAGATATTTTTAATCGTAAAAAAACCGTTTTCAAACTTTCTGCCGTGACAAGATTGTGAAACTTTCGATTGTCCAATTTAATTTCAATTACAATGAACATTTTGAAGTGTTTTTACTGAATCAAAATTTGATCAGCCAAAGTCTCACAATTTTGTCATAGCAGAATAATATTTCTGTTCAAAAAGTCATTTGGTACCTATATACTATATAATCGTATTTTTATTATTTGACATGCGTGAGTACGTATTTATTGATGTAGGTAGGTGCGGTTTGTGGGCAAAGGGCAAAGTGTGTAGCACACATAAAAAAGTAATATTAATATTAATTTAATAACCTAACCTAACCTAACCTTTACGAATAAGAAAATGTAGTAAGCTAAATATATCAACATTCAACATGCTAATTAGAAGTCATTTCAAATTGGACATTATTTTACGATGATAATACATATTATGTCTCTATGGACTTAAAATAAAATGACCGTCAGCGATTTACTACAATTATACATACATGGGAGTTGAATTTTTTTAACAAATGACTTCGCTATATTAATTTTTAAATAAGAAATTTTATAAATGAAATCGTGTTCAGTGGTAAAGATATTTTTTCCCTTACAAGTTACATTCAACAAAATAAATCTATAGTTATATTTTATTTCGTATATACTAACCTACTGCTAACCGTACCTACATAATATTCTATTATCGATTTTCCTACCAGGTCGTGCAGGAATTTTTGAAGTAAACTGGCGACACATCGGTCGTGTATGTAGGTACAGTGTAGGTATAGTATAGGTACCTCTTGATCTCTCACTCGATAACAGTCGTTTCCATTTAAACCATATAAAATAAAGTACAAAAAGAAGACAACAATATTATCACAAGGTCTACTAAGACCATAATTTATAATCTTCGATTGAAATAGCCATTTCTAAAGATAAGTATATATATATATATATATAATTCCCGACTCTATTTAACGTTACATATAATACATATACCGAATGTAACGCAAACCTTCGTCAAGATTAAAAATGACATTTTTTAAAAATATATTATATTATTGAGTGCACGAAAACGATTATAAGGGCATATGTATAATAATAATAATAACAACTCTACAGTATGGGCAATAACAGTCGTTAAATCCTAAGAAGAAAAAAAACACATATATTATTATATATTATTATACTCGTATTATATACAGAAATGTTATAAACTACTAACACACTGTGTCTAACGAAAAAGGACAAAACAAGTATTATTGTGCAGGATCCAAACATCAATTTCTTTTTAGGGTCTTCTGCAGAATACTGTGTTCACAGCAGGACCCCACAATCTCTGCCTTTCGTGCTAACAGCTGCAATATTCTACCGCCATCGTCACCGACAAATGGATTTTACCGATTGTGCATTCCAAACTCGTTAAAAATAATCGGATACGTCTTGCCCATATATATATATATATATTCAAAAACATATGGCTTGTTCAATAAATATTATTCCATGATATCACTACAATATTGTAGTATCATTATTTAGTATGACGTATATATAGAAATTAGAAATCCATCTTCCTTAATAATAGTGTCTGTTTAAAACTATTAGTAAATTATTTTAATAGTTAGTTTTTACATCACCGGTCGTCGAGACACTAGATCGGTGGTTATCAACCGTTGTTTCACGACTCAAGTATGATAGTATGTTGTTATAGTATTATTATTAAAAATAAAAATTTCCCAGCACTAAATTTTCATTATCATTTATCAATATGCAATACATTATACAATGAACTAAAAAAAAAGGTTCTGCGTTGAAGAAAACGTTTCTCGTGTAATATGTGTAATTATGTGTAAAATGTGTGTAAAAAAAAAGTTAAGAACCTTAAAAGAACCTAATCTAACAGCTCCTGATCATTATATAAATGTTACAAAACTCTAAATACAACTTTGCTATTAAATTTTATCGATGTGGTAGACAGTAGTATGTGACTGGTTTATGGTATATGAAAAAAAAAACCATAATGGTAGTATAATCATTTGTCAATATACCTATATAATGGAGATAATTAATAAAATTTTTGTACGATCAAAGAATACTCCAAAATTTTACCAATAAAAAATACACGTCATTGTACATTATACATTATAAATCCTGAACTGTTCATGAAAATTATTTTCCAACAATCATTGTATTGAGGTATGACAGACTATAAGATTTTATAAAATACTATAGTATTTACGAACACTTGCAGTATACTTGCATGTACTTATATTATTGGATTAATGAATAAATTCATTTACTTGATTTCCAAAAATAAAAAAAGATACACAAATAATAAGGTGGGTATACATTAGGACATTAGGTTACAGGTGAATTACTGCACAATGGGTTTATTGAGTGTGTAAGTGTGTATACTGTGTTGGTTCAGTAAAATAAAAACATAATTTTAATACCATTATCCACCGATCACTAATCATTATACTCTGTGGAATATAGGTAGACAATAATAATAGGTAGGTACCTATTATATATTATTATTCAAGATCTAGAATAATAAATTTAAACAACGTATATACCTATAGGCATATTCTACAATGACAGTATTCCAAAATATACAATATTGATGAGCTAATAATATTGAAGCATATAATTACCTATTTTAGATTTAGAACGGAGTGATGCATGTATTGATTTTACAAAGATTTGTAACTATCATTTTTTACATCATTTACAATCAAATTTTCAAAATATTTCGACTCTTTTTAACAATATGGTTATGGACGTGAAAATTTTTCAATTATTTTTCTTTAAATACTTGAAAATTTAGTACAAAGCTTCTCGTAAGATATTAATTTCTCGATTAAAAGATACCGAAAATCTATAGTATATAATTACCTAATAACTTTTATATTCGAAGTAAGCATTTAACGAAATTTGTCGAAATTGCATTA
>VUJU01004577.1:3944-17909 GCA_009835225.1 Aphis craccivora
AAAAATATAGCGCGACCCACCAAAAATATAATCACGACCCAATTTTGGGTCGCGACCCACAGTTTGGGAACCTCTGAATTAGACCATAATATGGTGTTTATTTTAATTTTTAATAGGCGATTATTTGAGTTCGGGCGAATAAATTATACTTAGATTTTATAACTATAATTTTATTTACCTATAATTGAAAATTATATCTTAATCTTTATAAGCATTAAGCTTTTATCGGTACCTATAAAAATACCGTGGTAACAGGTAAGTATTGACGACACGACTCGTATAGGTACGGAAAGGTATCTGTTAATTAGCAGATCGTCAGAGACATCGTACCGGTGAGATAGACCCATCGTAAACGGACATTATCATAATATCATATTCGCTCTAACGAGTTAGGTATAAGAAACACGTTCAATCGCTGTATATAAAAAACTCGCTCAGATTCATTGCTTTTGTTATAAACAATTTAACTAAACGCATTATGACCTATTTTAATATACTATACGGTTTTAATAAACCTCGAAAATAAATATTAATCATAACGAAATTCTGAAAACAAAATGATAAACAACCAAAGAACTGCAGATTATTAGTTTTTGTATGCATCAATTTTAGAACGTATTGTTTTATATTTATTAAATTATAGTTTATAAATAACTTAATATTATAAATTATTAAATTGCTAAAAAAAAAGACTGTAATCAATTAAGTCTATGAACATTTTATAATAATAATAAAAATTATTTACTTGTAGATTATAGTTAGGTAGACGGTAGTAGGTAGATATCGACTAACATATTATGTTCTTGTACAAAACATATTGAGTGATTCGGTAAATATGCTCATCTAGTCATCTCCCTTTTTCTTTTTCAATAACGCAGTCGAGGATCCTGTGGAGATGCAAACTTCTGTTTTTTTTTTTTAAATAATAACCCTCTCCCTATTCGTTACGGTAAATTATATAGTGGATCATTTTTCTAAAAATTGTTTATTTTTCAAAATCAAAATTTAAACCTAAACTCTTATTTTATATTTTCTTCTACTCGGGTATCATTTTAAAATTTAGTTTCAAAAAGGCCATAACTTACTTAAAAATAATAATATCAATAAAAGGCTACGTAAGGCCCTACATAATTATCTTACCTTTAAGTTATATAATAGGTCAATTCACTCTAATATCAAAACTAACAGCATACTTTTGAAACTGGCGAATGAAAATTTGCTGTCATACGTGTGTAAGACGGAGACAACACATGTGGGTACAACGTCCTCTTAATACTGAAATATTGGATAATCACTTTTGTCCTATTGAGTTCCTTAAATAGTTTTTTATTATTTTGAGTTTTAAAAAAGACCTTTCTGCAGTTGTAACCGTTACCGGCAATGTAAAATAAATGATGGGAGAAATACGTTTGGGCGCATTTATTTCTTTGCATATATTCATATATTTTACTAAATCTGAGCCTATTAGCGTTACCCAGTAGACACCGCGAGGAGGTTGGCTCAATAGTTTTCCAAAAATGTTAAAAGATTTTTCCTAATTAAATTTTTTTTTATCAATATTCTATATTATGATCTTATCTATTAATTAATTACTTTTTTTTCCCGCAAAACGTGATTCTAATTATTTTATTTAATAATGTAAACTTATATAAGTCTTATAATATAGATATTTAAATTATTAATATCACTTATAATATAAGACTTTTGATTACTATATAGTTGCAGTACCTATTGTGCGTGAGCCCAAAGGTGTCTTCATAAATGCGCCCAAACAGGTCATCCCCATTTATTATACATGCTCTTAATATATTAGAATAACTTGTAGCAAAATCATTTTCAAGAATAAACGAACCCAGTGCTTGAATACTATTTAAATTTGTATTCTTTATTATTTATTTGATTGATAGAAGTTGACTCGTTAAATCCGAACTTACCTATGCCTGATTGATATATTTGTATGAAATCATATGATTTTTAACAGACAACAGTAATTTCATCTGGTCCCAAAAGTGATTAAAGTTTCAAAAAATTTAAGATATAACAAACATTATGACGTAAGCTTTTAAACAATATTTAATTTGACATATTATTATGTCAACAATTGGTAAAAATACTCTTATTTTAAAATTATTTTGTGTGATATTTATTAATTATATCTGTGAAATTTTTAATATAAGATTGATATAATATCGTATGAATATAGATGGCCCACTATAAGCCCCTGTAAAAAATGACTTTGGACCCTTTGCCAGGGCCTCACCCTGGTGCTAATTGGGGCACTGGGTAGGTATATAATTATTATAATTACATAGTATATTATACTCCTATACAGTGCCTGATTTTGGGGGGGTACCTGGGTGACTAGTCACCCGCCCCCAATTTGCAGTGACCCTCAAATTTTTTGCTAGTTTGTATTTTTTTTTTATCGTAGAATTATAAAATTAAAAAAAAAAAAGAATAATAAAAATTGTCATAATATTATCTATGATATTGACTTCGTACATTATTAACGCTATAAATTATATAAGATAAATAATAACTATATGAGGCCTATTTTTATTTAAATCCCCGGCCCCAAAATTTGTAAATCAGGCTCTGCTCCTATATAAAAAATTATATAATTATAAATGAAAGTAGAAATTTTATATTTTCCGATTTTTTGTTGTCAACTTTTTTTAAAACGGACTTTTTGACTGATTACTGGAAAAAAAAAATTGAACTTGGTAAAACTATATGACTGGTTCTCAAATGAGATACGATTTGAATACATTTAATGACTTTTAGGCTTTAGCCTTTAGGGTACCTACCTATCAATGCATGCTTATTTATTAACATACTCTGCATTTAATGAAAATAGAAGATAATATTAATATTAAATAGGTACAAACTTTTTCATACCATTTGTATCAGCAAGTCCTGGTATCCTTTTGGCATATAGTCCACCACTAATTATGATAACCTGAATATTCTGATAAAACATTAAACTTGTTTTACCTAATTAAAAACTTATAATACCTATGCAAATATAAATAATAATAATTAATACCTAGGTTATACCTTATACTTAAATAAAATAATAATAATAATATAAAAGAGTGGAACTAACTTCAAGATAATGTGGTTATATTGGTTTCTATAGAAACTATATAACTATAAATGCATAAACATTACTATTTAGGTAGGTTCTTGAAGTAAAAATGTACCGTATAAAAAATGTCTGAATCCAATAGAGCACCATTGGATTTCTTCATAAAAGTAATAAATAATAATAATTAAGACACTATTAAAAATTAAAACAGTATATTAATAGAATTTTATAATATATTAATATTACAGATGCATAGTGCATTGATGGCTAAAAACTATAGTACCGCATTAAATTACTGCAATACAAGTAAAATACAAAACTATATAAATTTACATATTTGAATGTTGTTTTACATTATTTGTTTATAGTTTTGAGTTATGAACAAACAAATGAGACAATGATGACATTTCATGAACTACTAACAAAAAAATAGACATCAGTGAGTAACTCTACATTACACCTATCTGTTAAAAACATATTTATAAATAATTAGTGCACAACAGTAAATTACAATTTAATACAGATAATTAAAATCTTTCATTTTTTTTATATGGAACAGTAATGTAGTAACTTATTAATAATTTACTGTTAAAATTAAGGGGGGAGGAAATGTACAATCATAATTTATTAATAAAAAAATTTTCAACAGTTATTTTTAATTTTTAAAAAAATTTTGAATGTGAAATAAAACTTGTGTGTAAAATGTAAATTTGCTTTTGTTCTTTTCAATTATTTTTACAAGATAAATGTTGATACTTTCAGAAGATTTCAATTATGTAATAAAAATTTAATTTGTTTTTTACAATATGTAAAAACGTGCTGAGTAAGATGTAGACAATGAATTTTACTGTTATAACTACTATAAAACACTAAACATATCTAAATATTTTATTGTAATTCATAGTGGATAAGGAATCAGATAGTACAGATACCAGCTGCAGTGAGTCTAGCTTATCGGAAAGTGACAATGATCTGATGTGAAAAAAATAACAAATTCAGTATTTAAATCTAATTATATTACACACACAATCAATTTATATACATTTCAACTATTTATACAAATAAATCTGTATATATTATTTTCATTTTAACTATTTAAAAACTTAATAACTAGTTTATGAAATAAATATGCTAATAATTTTAGGTTTTTAATGAAAATATGACATTAAATTTGTATACAAATATCAATTTAGACAAATTAAGAAACATAATTACTATCCAAATTGTCATGTCTTTTTAAATGTTACAAGGATGTTGGCGTGTCATTAAAAAGGTAAAACTTACAAATATGTTAAAAAACAAAAGTTAAATGATTAAAATAATAGTTTTGCATAATACATTCGCAAATTGGTATTTAGTTTTTTTTTTTTTTTTTTAAATTAAATTAAATTGGCAACAAATCATCCTTTAAAACAAAACCGTCAAAATATCCACACCCTGTATCGTGAAAAAAAGAGAACAAAAATTATTGTAAGCTTTACATTATATTAAACACATAAACATAAATGCAAATACACACATACACACAAACATACACATAAACTCACTTGTACACACATAATATAACATAAACATATCGGTATTACATATCACATAAATGTAAAAGTTGTAATAAAATAAAGTCTGCATTATTTGAAAATAAAAAAATTAAACACTCTTTAACAATGTTTAAAATATAAATGTAAATACTTTACAATTTATTCTGTTTATCTATATACATTATTTATGTAGTAAATTATGTGCAGATTTATTTATTTTGAATGTAAACAAACAACTATTGTGTATGAAGCAGCAGTCTTGGAGTTTGCTTGTAGTTGTACTAACTTATATAAAATATTTTATAAGGAACAAAAAAAAAAAAAAAATATTATAATAATAATAATTTTAATTATAAAATACAAATAAAAAAGAAGAGAGATTTATTTATAATAAAGGAACTATTTTATACAATATTAGTACCTAGATATAAATTATTAAATAATTTTACAACCATAGCCAAATGAAAACAACAATGACAGATAAAATCTAAAGTTGTTATACTATTTAAATTTTAATAATGTAGTCTTAATTATGAATTTATAATATTCATATACTATTCAGGGCCGGTGAATTTGTCCTAATCCAATTTTCTAATATGATAAATTATAAGAATAATTCAATTTAGTCAATGAACGATGGGATTTTTAATTTCTTTAATTGTTTATATTTATTTAATTTACAATATTAGGCTTTTTAGATTTTTTTTTTTTTGTTTTTATAAATTTTTTTAGTTAAATACACACCAGTACTTAAGGTATAAATAAATAATTTAAATCATTTGGAACTAAACTTTATTTGTTCCATAACTAACTATAATTTTTCTGTACATATTTAATTTAATTGATAAGTATCTATATTATAATATATTTTATTAAGACCAATAAGTCCAAAGTACCTATCAACTACCATAACACTCATAATTAATAGCTTGATATATGATATCAGTAAACTATTATTATTATTGTTATAACTTAGAAGTGCATGTATATAACATTAATCATTTACAGTATTTCAGCATGAAACTAATTTTTACTAGAGATTATTAAAATGTAAAAATGTATTTTAATAAATCTTAAAACAATGTAAAATAAATATATTTTTTTGAATTTGGAGGCCCTCTAGTAAGTGACACCCTGGACAAGTCCTTGCATCACCCATAGCTTCTGTTCGCCGGCCCTGCTTATATAACTTCTAAACATTATACAATAATATTTTTCAATACCTGTGTCATTAATTTTGTTCATATAGACATTTTAAAACCTTAAACATAATTATATTTATACATTTTTAAAAATAAAATACAGCACATTTACAGATTAAATTAAGGTTAAATATAACATGGCAACAATAATAAAACGAGTCCAAGGGAGAGATAATGCAATTTTGTTAAACAGTTACTAAGCTACAATTTATATATATTGTATAAATAATGTATAATTTAGAACATAAGAAAAACAGTATTTTTATTAATATAATTTTAGTTTTGTTATGAATCAATAGCCTGTTGGTATTTTATTAGATAAAAAATACAATTTTTAATTATATTTAAGTCATAAAATTTAAAAATATTTAAAATATTCAGTAATTTGTTGTAAAAAACCACATTTAGTTAATGCTAAAAAAGAACCACACCCTTCTCAAAAAATAAGAGGTGCTCGATAAAATAGATCTTTTTTTCATTTTGTTAATTAATAAATTCAATTTAACATATCATATAAATTGTAAGTAATTTGAGTAATTTAAATAAAGATATTACATGTATAAAACTGCTAGTGGCATAGATAATAAAATTTTAGGATTATTTTAACTATGAAAAGGAGAATTTATAGGTATATTTATATTTTATTATTCATATTGATTACTCGAGGTCACCTTTTATAACAATAATTATTATAATATTAAAACAAAATTTTCTGCTAATGTAATTATATTTATTGTAACTAAAAATAGAACTTTCAATGATTACGGGATAATAAAGAAAATTAGGACGTGAAAGTATTGTTATTAAGTAATTATTTTTAACTTAAACATTTAGATTATGAGTTGTTACAATTATAAAATATTCCTATAAACTCGTTTATTAAATACAATTAAAAACTTATTTTTGACTAATATTATATACAATATATTATACTCAATGAATACCACCTTAAGATTATTGGCACAATTTTTTTTTATAAGAGTGGATAATTTGAGGTAGAAGAATATAGCAATATTATTAACTATAATGGTATTATTTTAAGATACACTTAGAAATGAAAAAAATCAATTTTAATAAATAATTTAGATGTATTCCAAACATCATGTATGGCACAAATAAGAAAATGCATGATAAATATTGACAACCAAAATGGTAAAATTATATTACTTTGTCTTTAGACAGGTAAACAACAGGATTACAAATATCTCAAATAACTGAAAATTAAATTTTATTTATCAAAATGTATTTAATAATATTGCATAAATCAGTGGAATTTAATTCCAACAAAATTGATTTTTTCCAGTTCGCAGAATATAAGTATCTAAATTCTCTTTTAATGTAGTCTCTGGATTGTTTAAAACAATTAATGCGAAATAGTGAAATACATACCTAGATATATTTAGTAATAAATGATCCTGCTATTGGAGAATCCCCCCTCCCCAATAATGTTTTGTATATAATTATACCATGCCATAATGTCAACAAGGTGATGTTATCTTTCTATAGAAAATATTGTTGCTGAACATGGAAAACATAATATTATATATACGTTAGTTTTGGCTGGGTTAAAAAAACACTGTTAGGATGGGGGGGGGGTCTGTAGGTATTCACTTACTACTTCTGTACATTAACAACTTATTAAAGAGTTTACAAAGTTACTTAAATAGTTGACTTACATAAAAGGAAACACAAATGTCTTCTGTAGAAGCTAGGTTACTGATGTATATTATGTTATAGTACAAATAAAATATTTTATGGTGCTAACGTTGTTACTGCTGTTCCATTATATTGGCGACATTGCCATGTAATACGTTCCATTACACACGATGCTGATAATCTAGCTTCAGCATCATGATCCCAACATTCTTCCATTGTATCACATAGAGCTATTAAACCCTAAAAATAATTTTCACAATAGCATATATTAATAAATGTAATATTAAAAAATTATTTTTTAATGATTTTCTTACTGGATGTGATTTCCAACTATCTTTAAAAGCGGGTCTTAGTTTTTTATGTACTACACATTCTTGCATGTCTTCTAATGATGGATGTTGTCCAACTTCTTCTTCAAAAGGTAATCTATAATCTGGTATAGCTCCTTGTTGTGCTGTGCATCTAGTTGCTAATTCCCATAATACCAAGCCACATGCATACATGTCGATTCTTAAAAACGCATCTCTTGAAAAATTGATCGCTCCTTCTAATACTTCTGGTGCCATATATCTTCTTGTGCCAACCTAAATAATTAATAAAAATGTATTTTATCCTTTATTGTTGAAGATAATGATTAACGAATAATAAGTATTTACCTGACCGTGTGTATCACCACACGACTTTCCAGGTTGAAAAACTAAAGCAAGACCAAAATCAGCAATACACGCAGTTAAATCATGTTTTAGTAGAACATTGTTGCTTTTAAAATCTCTATGAGCAATGGCCGGTTTATATTGATCTGAACGTTCTGATGGTATTTCTTCATGTAAATGCATCAAACCTCTGAAACAGAATAGTGATTAAAAAAACTTGAAAATGCTAAGCAAATGGTTTAATATTTTTACCTTGCCATAGATTGAGCAATATGACAGAGCTGATCCCAAGTTAATATATTAGATTTTAAGTAGTCACATAATGATCCATATTCATGGTAAGCAGTAATCAACCAATATTCATTCTTGGCACCTTCAATAACACTAGCATGTTTTTCAGCCCCAATGAAAGATAGTATATTGTCATGTTGCATGTGTGGTAATTGATAAATGTCTTGTTCTACTAACCATGAATTTTTATCCTTGAAGAAAAATAATAATACAAACAAATTAAATATATATATATATATTATATACAAATAAATATAAATTGTTACTTGAGGAGGGAATATTTTAACAGCTACTGTATCTTTCTTATGAAGAGCTTTCCATACTGCACCATAACGACCCCTTGCCTTTACTTCAACTAATTGTATTGGGCGATTGCTGAGTATAGGAGAACAATTCCCTAAATGAGAGCTATCTGATGATGGAACCTAAATACACATAAAATAATTTGTAAAATAGAAAACTAAAAAAAAAAAAAAAATCAAACAATTTATGTAATGTAAATCATTAACTTAACTCACCCACTAAAAATTTAAATTCCAAAGTAAAGATAAAAAAAAAAAAAAACAATTGTAAATTACAATATATTTTTTTATTATACATGAATTGAGGAATAGGAATAAGTATACAAAAGATATAAATGAATTGATTATTGAATAGTTAAATATAATAATACCTTCAATGTTGTTACTACCTAATGAAATATTCTTAAGTTTGAAAACAATTTTGAATTTTAGATTCTAAGCGGAGTGAGGAGTATATTGTTTTTACAATGATGTTTTTTTCTGTTAAATAGATCTAATTGGTACTTGGATGGGGGGGGGGTCAAAAAATTTATAGTATAATCGGCAAAAACAGGAATAATAAAGTAAATCCAATTTGGTTTTTTTTTTTTTGGTATAATTAAAAAAAAAAACAGTAGATACTTGGCATTTTTACCAAATATTTATAATATTATTTTTTATTTAAGATACAATTTTTAAAATATTTCTACTTTTTTTGAGCTATTTATAGGCATGATACATTTTTTTCTATAATTGTTGATAAAAAAATATTTGCTGTGTCAAAATTTTTGAAAATTTTATACAATATCTGCATAAGTTGTTCTTATAAATGTATAAGAATATTAAAAATACATAGACACACCTTTTTTATGTATGTATTTGAAATCAGAATTTTGATGAAATTCATAAAAATCTCAAAAAATTGTTATTAATTATTTTATAATTTAAAAATGTTACTTATTATATTATTATAATAATTAAAAGCTAATAATATATTAAATACAGTATTCTCAGGAAAAGACTATTTCCACCTATTAATAATATTACTTACTGTAATACTAAAAGTAAAATAAATGATTTTAATACGCTAATCAACAACTATATCACAAAATAAATATTCTTAGTGATAAGGCTGACAAACCATCTCTACTCAAAATCATAGGCAATGATATACCAATGAATTCAAGTTTAATACATGTATAATAGTGACTTTGTTTAAGGAAAAAAAGTAGTTATATTTTATAATAATTAAAATTACAAAAATTACTATAACAGTTGTGTTAATTATATTTATAAGATAACTAATTCTTACAAAAGAAAAAAAAATTAATTACAATTTATTTACTTACATGAGAAAATTGAGGTATTTTTCTTCTTTTATAAACCCAATAAACAAACAAAAACATACTTGCTACAGCTACCAAAGGTATGGTAGAAAACACTATAGTATGTATTAATTCATTATCATCACGTATTGGTTTTGCAGCTAAAATAGAAATAATACATTTATTGTTGATTCATTTGTATTAGTGATATAAATTTATTATTTACAAGTTGTTTCTATTCGAGGAGTTGTTGGAATTGGGTCCCATAAAATTTCAGAATTACAATAATCTCCTTCACAACAACAAAACATTATGCCATTAGGTTTGATATCATCTTTTTTTTCTTTGCATTGCTTTTGACCTTGGCATTCAACGTTGTTTAAAAAACAACCCTAAAATTTTTTTTATTACAATTAAAATATGATTAACTTAAATACAATTCTATAAAAATTAAGTTATATTACCTTAAGCTTAATTTCTAATTTATTTGTCTTAGTATCATTTGTCCAAACAGCATAACAATACGATGGCTTATCATTTTCTCCGGCTTTACAGTTTTGGATAGCACTTGTACAACTTTTTTCATTTTTAGTTTCGTCACAATTTGATTGGTTGTAATAATGACATTTAGTTTCATCATATTTTTTGCGGCTAGCACAACTACATGTAGTTACAAGGAATAAAATACAACATATCCATATCCATAATTTATGTTCCATTGTTTCCTTCAATTATTTTTAGTAGTGGTTTTTCAATTTAATTTTACTTGAAAATTGTAAACTCCATGTTCTGAAAACATATAATTAAAAAAATAAATAAAAAGATATAATTTTTAGTTTAAAATCAACATAAATTTGTACAAAAATAATATTTAACTTGTTACATAGATTTTATATAGTATAAAGATGTCTCAGATATTTGGATTTCACTAAGTTGATCATCTAGACCAACATATAAAAATAATATTATTTATATTCTGTTCTAATACTAGTAAACTATCTATGTATAAGAATTTTATTTAAATTATTGACATGACAAAAACATTGATTTAGTAATTTTAACTATACAAAATTTATTGCACAAGAGTTGTAAAGATGATTTTAGGTAATCAGAACAGTGTCTAGTTCAGTGACTTAACTAGGGGTGGGGGTGATTTAGGTGATATATCAACCCTTAAAAATCTTTTTTTCCCCACATTAAACATTCATGGTACAATATATATATATTGTATATATATGTATGATATATACATTGCAAAATATTGCAATTTTTTTTTAATAATCAGTCATCATTTCTTTGTTTATTAATAAAATTACATTTTTATCAATATGTCTATAATTAGGGAAATTAACTTGCAGGTTAATAAAATAATTGACAAGCTAGCAAAAAAAAGCAACTAATAAAACCTGATATTTTATTTTAATTATTAACTTTTGTTCTTTAAGTGCTATTAAAACTTAGTAAATACACTAAGTCCACATTTAACGTCAAGGCTAGTTTCGCAGAAAACACGACGTTAAACTAAAAAATGTCAATCGAAACACTTTATTATAATGGAGGTTTTTGCCAATAAATAACAATTATGTACATATTAATTATAATTAATTATTTCAGTATAACTTGTAATAGTTCGACCGGTAGTTGGTGTAAGACAATAATGATTAGCAATGTCTACTGCTTGCTCACTGGAAGCAAAACGATTTATAATATCAATGCTTGTAGTTTTTCGATTTTTTTTTAAACATTTTCGACCATAGAAAGCGAGCTTGGATGTTTTGTTGCCATATTGATTATAAATTAACAATTAATATAAAATATTACGTAAAATTTTATATAAAATAATACGTAATAGTAATATTATATACGTACAAGAAAACTGTAGTCAATAGCAAGTGTCGTCGAACAACTTATTGAATATTAATAAAATTAAAAACAATAACTGAGTATATTTTACCCAAAATAAATAACAAATGTTCCGGCGTATAGTAAGTATGTAAATTAAAACGATAACAGTATTATCTAAAAAAGGTCAACAAAATTAAATAACTTATTTGTAACGGTTGTAACAAAAATTTGATGAACATATGTATTATATGCGACGTTATATTGAAGCAATGCTAAACAAAACACAAGTACTTAAACTTCTATGACGCAATAACAAAACAACACTAAAAGAGGTGATGTTAAACAAGGACTTACTGTATGTTCTTCTTGTTATCGATAAAAAATATACAAATCACCACTCAAAATAAGGTCCTAGTTACACCACTGATCCAGTCCCTTCAAGTATGGATTTTGGATCAACAAGACCACTGTATAACTATGAAAAATGAACGATTTTTAAAAAATTTTTTTAATATGGATGATAAATTTGTATTCTCATCAAAAATTAATTATGTATGTATATATTATTATCACAGTTTGCAATTTTAAATTTAATGTATTAAAAATAATATTACCTATATTGTATTTGAATTACATGTTGTTTGAATTACGGTTATCCAAATGACAAGGAATCAATATAATTATTAATTATATTTATGTAACAAGGAGTGAGAATATATACTGAAATTTGGAAATTTTTTAAGAAAAAACGAAAAAGGGTTTTGACTTTTTAAGAAAATCTATGAAAGATTGAAGTATTTGAAAATTGATTAAGAAATTAGTTAGCCTAATAGGAATTAAAAAATTTATAGTTGAAAGTAATTCTGAAGTAACTTAGATGAAAAATGACATGAAGTGTAATATATAATGAGTAATAAAAGTGCCTTCGGCATCTTGAACTTGGCACAGTATCTAATTATAAATATATTGTGAATTTAGTTTTTAGATATAACTACTATGTGGACAGTGGACAAATTTATTCACCCGTCTCTCTAAAATACATTCAAAGTTTCTACCTGTTTTTCTTGAAGCACTATTCCTTATTTGATTTCTATCTTTTCAATAAGATGTTTTAAATTAAACACTCTTTCACTCTTATTATTTTCTCGTCTATATGTATTTAACATACTTTAAATGATCTGCTAGTCAACATGTTATTGATTAGTTGAATGTTATTCTGCAGCGTATTGTGCAGAGGAACTTATAAAATAATACAATATCAATATGAAGTTATAAGTGACTAATGCATCAAAAAAGGCAATAGAGGTTTTAATACAGTTCTGAAAGTCTACCTTGATATGAATAGTCGGTCGGAGCAGTTTCAGTTAAGTCTTAACTCAACTTCTTTCATCGGAACAGTATAAAGTACGATAAAACTAATTTGGTTATAATAGATTATTTTCTCCAAAAGTTTATGATAAACAGAGGGTAAATATTAGTGAAAGTTTCCTAGGCGATGGTTTGATTTTTTGAGTTCTAGTATAGCAATTATTTTAGCTACTGAAGGACTCTAATAATGTAAAATTTAAACCTAACCCTATCTTATGGTATCTGAACCACAGTCTATTAAGAACTCCAGATGCATACCCTGTATCCCTGTGGTCTTTTTGGGTTTTAATTAAATTTTTTAGTTTCTCAAAACTTTTTCACTAAAAACGTTGATATTGTAATATCCTATGTTTTTTCTTGAGTTCAAGAAGTTATCTACCACTTCATCAATCCCGTTAATTAAACAACGGACTCATGCAAGGATCGGTATAAGCACCTAAACTGAGTCCAAAAACTAACTCTATTAAATTTACATAAGCTGATGAATGATGATATAGTCATTACAACCAACACAACATAGTATAGTATACAATAGAACCTTGATTATCAGAAATAATTAATAGAGCACCTATAGTTCGAATACTAAAAATTAAAAAATAATTTTTTTTAAAAAAACATACTATTATATATTAAATATATAATATAATTAGGACAATTAGGTATTGTAATAAATATATTAGAATTTAATTGTATACATTTAGAAATATATAATCATTAA
>VUJU01004578.1:0-17894 GCA_009835225.1 Aphis craccivora
GGGGGGGGGCGATCGCCCCATTCGCCCCCCTCTGGATCCGCCCCTGCAGTATTAACTATCAAAGTTCACAAAGTTTAATGTTTAATAATTTTTAATGCAATAATATATACATATTATTTACCTATATGAACAAAATGTAACTATGCGAGCGTGTAGGTATTAATATGTATATTCATTGTCCATTATATAACTTATACGAGTAAATGAGTAATACCTAGTATACCAATAAAACTGAGTTGAATATTAAAAAAAAAAATTATTATTATATAGGTAATTAGTAATTACCTAGATTCAAAAAATATTTTAAAATTATACCTAATACTTTTTATATATTTGCTGCCTATGCTTCATAAGCTTCATTATTTTGTAATTTGTTGTGTAGGTGTAATAAACACTATATTATATAAAGTCAATAGTTTGTTTGATTTTGATAATATTAATACTAATATTATAGTAATATAATATTATATTACACTAATTATAGGTACCTGCAGGTAGTTCATTTTATCAACTATCGTACTGCATTTTATATAATATATTATATTATTTATATTAATCATAATATTTTATATTCGCACATAACTATATTAAAAATATGTTTAATTGCCCATTTATTTGTTGACATAATGACGTATTTAATTATGAAAATTATGTAATAGACAAACTGAATTGCATTTGGTTAAAATGCGTTGCTCGTTGCTTTAATATAATATTTGAATTGCCACATTTTTAATTAACTAATTGTTAAAGTGTTTATTACCTTTATTTTTAAATTTAATTTCGTAAACAATAAATGTTTTGATTGTATGATGAGTCCACTGACTACTATATAGTTATAATATAGGTATATATATTTAATAATAATAAATATGTAGTACTTATCTATTTATCTATTGCTATGTATTAAATTATAAAAAAAATCAACAGAATAGAATTGTTAATAATTGTTCAGTAATCAACATCAGACTTCAGTATTACAGTCACACTGATGATAGATAGGTAAATAGGTAATGTAAACTTTAGGTACCTATATTTATATTATGTATATCTCACGATTTACGATATCTTAATTAAATCGTGGTAATGCTTTAGTATTATAAAAATTGTGATGGATTCGATATAAAAAATGTATTCCGTCTTTACTGTGAAATATTTTACGAACCACTGCTATTCATGTTTATATTTTTGTTATTAAGTACATTGCGCATGTGCAAAATAACGTTTTGTTATTATTTTGATACTGCGCCGTTGTCAGTTCTCTCTACTCTCGAGTTTCTTGTCACTCTTTTCTTTTTTCAGTCTTTGTTCTCTTTCCGTACGTTTCTGACGTACGGACTTGTAGTTCATTCTCAATTTTCCCCTGAACATACAAATATAATAATTTTACATACTCATTTACAAACTCACCTGAAAAAAATATATTTGTTACAGTATTATTATAATGCCATTTATATCGAAGGATTGGCGATCTCCAGGGGAAGTATGGGTAAAAACAGAAGAAGGATGGGAAAAAAAGAAAATCTTAGAATGCTGCAATTTTTTACTAGGACAACAAGATCATTTATTGACCAGGTAAAAATTGTAGTACCTACATACAGTATATTTACGAAAGCTTAAATGTATGTATGTATAGAGCATGGATAAAAAAGTTATATACTTAGAACTCAGAATAAATCACTAAAAAAATTTTTTTTACGTTTTGGAATCGATGACTCCATGAACAGCTTTTGTCTCACTTCTATATGCATAAGATTGCATGGAATTTTCTTTTACAACTTTGTTAAATACACCAATTATATTATTCGAATTAAGCTGCTGTTTAATATTCTTTCCAAAATAATAATGAACCTTACATTTTATATTTTTATCGTCTGTTTACCTATTATTAACTAGTTGTGTTGCTTGTATAATAGGTATGCTTTTTATTCAACGTCCAGTGTTAACTATTTACATCATTTTTCAGATATTCTGTTTCTGACCATTCTGATCAAGTGAAGACTGACCAAATTGATAACTGGTAAGAAAATTGATTTGTCTACATTAAATATGTATAGTTTATAATAAATTTAGTAGGTATCTATTAATTATTATTATTTATACGAATTATGACCATATCCTTCCAATTTGTTCTTATCTTCTATGATAACTAAAATTATTTTAATAAAAATAAAAATATTATTAAACACAATAACTTAGGTAATGTTTTCATAGTTAATAATGGCTATCATTTTTTATTTTTATGATTTTATTTAATAAATATGAATAAACATAATAATAATAATAGGTTATATTCAATAAGAAGAATTTTTTAGTTTTGAATATTTTATATATTTTATATATTTAAAAAAAAAAATCTATTTTCTTGATTACGGATGCCCTTTATCGGTTTTTCCCTAGTCTTAAATACACAGATGTAGTGTTGTTTTAATGTATTATACATATAACTAAGTTATCATTTATTTATACCTTTAGTAGTGACTAGTGGCGTTTAGGCATTATAGGTCCTAACTCTTAGTACTTAGTACATAATTTTTTTGGCGACATCCAACCATCAATAAAATTGTATTTATATTTCTATTGATGTATCGAATACTGATATTTTAGATTCTGAACGGAGTGATGAATGCATTATTGATACTACAATAATATATTATTTTTTTTGTTTTCTTGCCTATTTACACCATAATTTGTCGAAATAATGCTTCATTTTAAAACACCAGGGTTGA
This sequence comes from Aphis craccivora, assembly GCA_009835225.1. NCBI lineage: Eukaryota > Metazoa > Arthropoda > Insecta > Hemiptera > Aphididae > Aphis > Aphis craccivora. The sequence continues at coordinate 2,727 of VUJU01004578.1, forward strand.
TTTTCTGTATAGCAAAGTGAATACCTATCCTTGGTGCATTATAGAGTTCAAAAGTAAGAAGTTTCCTGTAGTTTTCAAAATAAAGTGACTGAAAAACGGGAATTTTTACGTAAAATCAGTTTTCAAAATTCGATTTTTTTTATACAGTTGTAACTCAAAAATGAATCACTGTAAATACTTGAAATTTTCACAAAATAATCATGTTAACGTTATATATAAATATATTTTAGGTATACGGTTAAATTTTCAAAATATTCTGTCATTTTTGAGCTATTATTTCATAAGCGCAATTTGGGGGGGGGGCTTAGCCCTCCAAAATCAATCCTAGCCCCCCTAATATATCTCTGGAATATATATATATATATATATATAGATACATATATAATAAATATACACAGTACATACATGCCAATTATTTAGCCCCCCAAATTTAAAACTCAAATTGCGCCTATGGCTATTAATACACGACTGACATTTTCGAGTTTTTTATTATTATTTTTTTGAAATTTCGAAAAAAAATTTTTGGAAAAACTTAAAAAACATGAAAATATAATATAAGATTTCTTATAAGTTGTGTATATCGCAGTTAAAAAAGGGACATAAATTGTTAGTCACAATTTCTTTATAGGTACGCTTTTAAAGTTTACATTACATATATACGTCAAAAATCAAAATCGCTATAATTTGCAATTAATTTTGTAGTTGAAAATTCATAAAATTTAGTATTTATATCTAAGGTTAAAAAATTCAACACAAAGTTTTCCATAAGGTTTCTTTTTAAAATTAGTTCATATAGCTATAGAGAAAACTTGAGCGTCGTTCTAGGAAAAAATATTATGAGTCTTGAGTTTTACATTTTTACGAAATCGCGTAACGATATTACGATTTATCCTCAAACGATTTTAAATATTTGTTATTATTCAAACAGGATAAGTCGTAGATGACTGACAATTTCACCAGTTATTTAGATTGGTATTTTCTTTTTATAGTTTAATTTTAAAATATTTTGCATTTTAAGACTATTTCACCACCCAGTGAAAAATATATATTCAAGGCTAACAATCATCTCCGTTCAGAATCGTTTATCGTATACAATAATATAACAATAAAAATGATGGTACATATCATTGCATTCAAATTTAACACATCCATTTGACCACAATATATAATATTATAGTGACCTATAGTACTCTGTGTCTCTGTCTGAAGTCCACTCTGTACGACTATACCTACTATACAGCAGAGCGTTACCCATTTGACCACCATTTTTAAGAAATTAATCGACATTTAATTATTTAAAATTAACACTTTTTGCTAAAATTATTAGTTAACATTTTTTGGTAATTTCAAAAAGCATGAAAATTAATACAAGATTCTTTCTATATAAATATATTATACTAGAACTAAAATAATATTTGATCACAGTTTCTTTTTACTGCAGACATTTAAAGTTCTTATATGGATGACCAGATACTTAAACGAAGAAAAATGATTTTTTTTTGTTATTAAAGTATTGTTAATGTTATTCGTGGGGACATACAATTTTAAAGTATGTCAATATTTTTTATACATTTTTAATTGGTTTTCGTATAGGTACAATGAAACAATTATTGAATTCAAATTTCACACAGTATACTTTACAGTGCGTTCTCAATGACAAAATGTACTCAGCACGCTTTCCGACTGTCACCTAATGTACAGTTGCAGAGACATTAAACTTTCAATTTTAAAACTATTTTTATTTACAATTTATTCAAAATAACTAAAAAAGATTCTATATTTTAAAATATTTTTATAGTAAATTTTTAAGTTAAACAATAATTGTTCTTTTTTTGGAAAACTTCAAATTAATTTTAAAAATGTACCTATTGTTGCTAATAATATCAATTGCTTTAAAATAACAGAAAAAGAAATATTGTAAAATCCATGTTTTTTTATTGAAATAATGAAATGTCTCAAAATTAGAAAAATTGGATCTATAAAAGCTAATACCATATAAATTATATACAACTTATAATAAGTTAATAAGTTAAGAAATTGAATTACAGTAGTAAATATTCATTTTAATTAAAATTATGATTAAAAGTTACTATAGTTAGGTAATGCACTAGTTTTTTCTAGGGTGAAATTTTCTACTTTCTCGTCGTTTTTTAAATATCTAAAATTTAAATTGATGACCATAATATAGTTTAATACGTGAAAGCGATAAGTCCTGAATTTTATAGTAGATAATAAGTTATAAATATAAATTATCGTAACACTACTGAAAATATTAAATTAACATAATGTTGATAAATAATAATTATTAAGTATACCTAGCACATTATTAGGTTATAATTTTATAATATATTCGTTAAAAATTATTTTCTGAATTGTTCATACATCGGTAAGATACTAGGATCCATACCTACCTATATAGTATACCTATCTCCTATATAGTCATTGTTATTATTATTTATTTTTACAGAAAACAAGTTATAATTTTATATTTTATTATTTTTTCATAATAATGTTTACATTTCAAAATGATTTAAATTTAGCTACCAGAAAATAGTTAAGGTTTTTTTAAACCTAAAAATTATTTACAATCCAGAATCCTCTATATAGTGTTTTTTTTACGTACTCTTCTATTTTTTTTAGATTTTTTCGAATTTTTAAGTATTTTTAAAGACCATATTTCTAATTCAAATGGTTAAGATTTTTATACTTTTTAAGAAGTGTCGTATGTAAAAAATACAATACTGATACAAACTTCTCTTTTTTAAATTATAACAAAAAAAAATTTAAAAGTCGTGATTTATTTAAAAAATTAAAAGTTTAGCTTCTGCAAGAGTTATTAAAATGTAGGTCTTTATGAATATTTTTTAAAATATAATAAAAATAATTTAATATTAATTAATTAAAATGTTCATTCTTAAAAGATTCGGGTTGAGAATTATTTTCAAAATAATTTTTTTATAATTTCAAAATTAACAAATTAATTATGTATAGTAAAATTATTTATGAATAATTTTTTTTTAACGAAATTTTAACTATATTCAACTTATACTTGAAAATTGAAATAATATCTATAACATATTATTAAATAACTGTTTGTAGACGGATAATATATAAACACTTATTAATTTCATAACTTGAAAGAAAACTTAATAAATGCTAATGCTGCTACATCAATAGAATTTTTAAAACGTTTGGAATTGTACGTTTGGTTTATTAAGACAGAAACTTTGAACAAATTATTAGTTAAAATCACGATTAAAGATATTATATCTTTAATCGTGGTTAAAACTTATAATTTCTAGTAGGTAAATTAATCTTGGTTTTAATTCATAGTATGTACATTATTTATAGCTATCTTTATTAAGTTATTTCAAAAATCAAAAGTATGAATGGTGAAAATGAGAGTAAATTTTTTAAACAAATATGAAATAAGTGTCTACCTATATCTTTTCTGTCTAAAACCAGCTATTAACAATATCAAAGATAATCTTCGATTTTCGAGTATAAGTTGAACACATTTCATTAAAATCTGACTATTTGTTAAATTAAAATAATAATTCAACGTTAAATTTAATTTTCCAAATTTTTTAGTTAGGTAGAAAAAAAACTTTTTTCCAAAAATTATTCAAAATATCTTACCCAAATCTGTAAAAAAAAAAAAATGGTTTTATCATTTAAAAAAAGTAAATAGTATTGCGCATACGCGTAGGTACTGAAAGGGTTAAAAATTTTGATTTATTTGAAAATGGTTATTTTGGTATTCATTCCCCAAAAAGCAAAATTCCCATTTCAATACAAATTCATCCAACAGAAATATTTAGTGATACCTGTTCGCGTAAATATTGCAGTGACTGCACGGTATGCTGGGTTGAATAAACTATGACCATAGAACAATAATAATAAAATATGACTGGACGTTTAATGAATATAATTGAGTTAACAGTATTTTAAATTTGATTTCGTGGCTTATGATGGGTTCATTCAATTTTTGTATACTATTAAAATTAGATTGTTTTTTTTTTTTATGTATAATTTGGAAATAATGTAACATCTTCAGTTGTTTCAATACACGATTAAATATAATACCTTATTATCTTTAATTGTGTTTCAATACTACGTTTAAATAAAAATGAATGTATGTATAGTATATCTATGTTAAAAAATAATATACAGTGCACTTAATATTATGCTCTTATATAAATTTATGTTAGGTATATTATGTATTCCTATAATATATTCATTATATTAATTATAATCAGAGTTTTAAAGATTCAAATGGATCCATATGATAAATGAATTCATAAAAAGAATGGAAATATTAGGTATAGAGAAAACTAGAATAGAATTACCTATGTGTAACGAAAATTAATACGCGTAACCTAACTTAAACAGTTAAACCTGCCACATGGCACATATATTTATAAATTTAGTATACACGCAAGCTGTTATTATACACATACAATAACAATAATGATACTATTTCTGTATTTCACATAGGTACTGAAGTCTGAAACAAGCGATATATATATAAGAGTAAAGAGATTGTTATTGTTCCAATTATGTAACTTTTGGTTTGTAGGTAAAAGAATAATTGTGTAAATTATTCATGTAATAGTTTTTTTTAATTAAAAATTGTATTTTATTTTAAATTACAATATTATGGTTTGGTAGTATAACCTAGTGTATTAACTAATAAAAAAAAGTAATACCAATTTATATTGAATATTTTTCTTTTGGTTAAGATATTTATCATTGAAATTACAATTCTACGTACTTAGTATTTAACAAAATAATATTTATTCTTATATATTATTAATACATTTTATAGTATTAACTTTAATAGATACTAGACAACAACAACAGTGTAAAAGTAAATTATGATTATGATTCATAATACACGATTCACTTTTTTCTCTTTAAAATAGTCTGTTTACTCATAGATTCCTATCTAATGTTATATAATAAATATAAATACATTTATATATCTAACATAAAATTATATTCAAGTGTTTGCAAATGTGCACCTAACTCACTATAATTCAAAGCGTAATAATTTGTATCCAAAAATAACTTCCGATACTTACAGTCTTTTAGCGGCTACACTTTTTTGATTCAAAGTAAAATTGGCTAGAAGCCATTTACTGAACTATGGCGTTTTTTAGACGTAATAAAAATATTTGGATGACCTCCAAAACGTAAAAACATGTCCAGTTAGTATGCAAAGATTTGTTTTTGTATAAAATTAGACTTTATTGTAAGAAGTTTGATTGTTGTTTAAACTATATTATTTTAAATTTAGAACAAAAGATATTTACGCAACAAATAATATTTAGTTTAAAAATTAAAATAATTGTATTTACTAGATACCAACTTAGTAAATATTGTGAATATAGCAAATTACTGTAATATTGTGGTCTGTGATAGTTTGATATATTAGATACTATAACACAGTGATTCAAATATTTCTAATTATAAGTAGGTCTTATCATTGATTATAATAGTACCTACTGTGTTTACAATTATGCTGTATAAATGTTACGTATTGTTTATTATTTTAAAACAGATAATTTATTTTAACACTTGGTTTACTAAAAATTATTTATTTACTTTCTTAAATTCTGAATAGAGCAATGTAGTATTGATTTTACAATGATAACTGTTTTTTTATTTGTGTCTCATAATTTTTCTGGGCAGTCAAAATACTTCGATTTTCAATTTTGGGGGTGGTTTTTAGTAACAAATTGGATCTGTTTTATACTTTTTTTGTGGGTGGAATGGAAGGTGGTCAAAAGTTAAAATGTTCAAGTGTTCACATTAAAACAAGTTTTCAATAAATTTGATTTCTTTTTTTTCTTTTACTTTGTTATCATTAAAAAACGTATTACTAGAAACTTAAAATTTTCACCAATTTAAAATCCTATTACAGCATGGGATTTAAAAATTTAATAGTATACACATTTTTTTAGTTGTTATATTTATGTATATTGTTTAAGGAATGAAGATGTAAATTCCGAGGAAAAGGAAAACAAAGGCGTTACTAACCATTTTAAACACCCTAGAACTAAATATTCTAGTGAAAGCCAGTGTAAGTATTTTTTTAAGATATAATAGTATACATAAAAATATTAGAAATACATTTGATTTAATTATAATTGATGTTGTTGTTTTAGTATATAGTTCTAAATACTTATTAGTTGTCACTTGCCATATAGTAAATACTTAATATTTTTAAATTTCATATTTAAAATGCATTAAAGTAATATTAAATAATAAAAATAAAAGATGCATGCAATTTGGCCTTAATAATTTGAGGGCTAACTCCAAAAATACAGTCTAGCATTGAGTATAGTCTACCATAGTAAAAATGTCTGTATAGTGTATAGTATGCAGCCTACCTACATTTTATTTAAAAAAACATGACTTTTTTCATATTTGAAAATTTCTCATAATTTTCTTTTGTCATTTCTTTGATACAAATTTACTTCACTAGGTACCACATTTGTAGTATTGTGTTGCACAAGGTAGTAGACCATAATCTTGTAAATATTTAACTGTGAATTCTACAGTCAAAAAGTACTATAAAATTCTTTTACAATCAATCGAAACAGCGCCCCAAGACTTTGTCAACTCAATAAAAGCAGCGATTTCTAACTCATCTTACACTCCTAATCCAAAAAAAATCCACCAAATACAAACCCATATGATTTACCCCTTAATATAAAAATCCTAATTACAGAAAAGCATCGTGCACACTCACGTTGGCAACACACTAGACTACAATCCGACAAAAAATGATACAATCACCTGTTTAATACTATAAAAACAAAAATTCGGATCCATAAGTCCGAGTTATTCAAACACAAATACGAGTCATTATGTTCTAAAGATGGATCCTTATGGAGAACCATCAAAAGTATTCTAAAAATAAAAGATCAACCTTTCCATTTAAAAAAATCAGAAGGTTCCTTAGCCTTCTCTGACGTTGATAAAGTAACAACACTTTTGGGAAACACCTGTCCGAAATATTTACTCCTCATCACGATATAATTCCTGAATCAAGTCACTTTAACCAAATTACTAACTTCCTAAGTAGCCCACTACAAATTTCACTCCTTATCATACATAAATCTCCCAACGAAATAAAAAATTTAATACAAAAGCTAAAAATCAAAAAATCTCTCGGACACGACCAAATAACAAACAAAATACTTCAGCATTGTAATCAAGCATCCCAAAAAAATCAATAATTCTTCTCGCATACATATACAATTATATGTTCAGATTGTCCTACTTCTCGTTAATTTGGAAACTATCTGTAATCATACTTATACATAAACCCTACAAACCAAAAAACGAACCTTCCTCATACAGACCAATTAGTCTTTTACCAGTATTAGGGAAATTATTTGAAAAAGTAATGCTTAAACGAATTATACCCATTCTCAAGTTCCACAAAATTATATCTGATACCCAATTTGGTTTCAGAGAAAATCACTCCACAACCCACCAGATCCACCGAATTGTCGAAAAAATAGCCTCTTCGTTTGAGACCAAAAATTTCTGCCCAGAAATATTCTTAGACTTATCACAAGCGTTCAATCGCGTCTGGCATACCGGACTACTTTTTAAGCTAAAAATGTTCCTTCCGACTTCACTCTACTTGTTGTCCAAATCATATCTACAAAACCGCTCATTTCTCGTCCGTCAAGGAGACTCCCTCTCATCACAATTCCAAATCGAAGCAGGAGTACCTCAAGGAAGCGATTTATCACCAGACCTCTACAACATCTACACAGTCTACATTCCCAACTCCGAAAATACACTGACGGACACTTATGCCGATGACACGGCAATCCTCTCATCCCACTCTGATCCAAAACAGCATACCAAAACCTCCAAATACATCTTGATAATATTTCAAAATGGTCCATCAAATGGAAAATAAAAATTAATACAGATAAGTCCTTTCACATTCCTTTTACTTTAAAAAAAGCTGTTCTACCTACAGTCTATTTTCAAAACAATCCAATCCACAACCCAAATCAAATACTTGGGTCTAATTTTAGACCAGCGTCTAACCTGGGGCTCACACCTCAAAACCAAAAGAAAAGCTCTTAACACTAGACTTCATCTTTTACGGCCTATCCTCGAATCCAAATTCTCTATTAACAACAAGTTATTAATTTACAAATCAATGTTAAAACTTATCTGGGCCTACGGCATCCAAATATGGGGTTGTGCCAAACCCTCCCAAATACGGACTATACAAGCTTTCCAGTCTATTTCCCTTCGCCAAATAACATCTGTGCCATGGTACGTCTCAAACCTCTCACTACACAAAGATCTTAAAATTGAAACAGTATCTCTAAAACAGCTAAAAACTACTACAACAATTTTCACACCAAAGCAGTTAACCACACAAATCAATTTCTAACTTAGCCAGTGAATTCATACCAAATAACCCTCCATGTCGATTAAAAAGACACTGGTGTCGAGATCTTCTAAATCCCGATCAGCATTAACTAATTAAAAAAAAAAAAAAATTTAATAAATAAATAAAACTCTCCTCCCCAAACTAGAGGGTATCTGGTACACTGGGTGGTCTTCCTTCCTCACGCCATTTCAAGTTATGTTTTTCACTTTTATTATCAAATTTACTTATTGTATTGTATACAAATATTACAGATTGTAAATATTCTATTTTATCAAAATAAAAAAATAAAAATAAAAATTTGCCTATAAATTATTATCTACTATAACGTTCAGTTCTATACATTACAAATGACACTTATAAACCATAAAGTAGAGTAATTAAATGGTTTATTTATTGGGTGAATGGACCAATTGTGGTGTTTATAGAAATGTTTTTTTTATTATTTACAAAAACAGTTTAAATAATAAGATTATCTATACTACCATAGTTCAATAATATTTAACAACCCTAACTGTATTTTTTTTTTTTTAGATGTTAATCATTTAGGTATGTGTAATTTTTTTCAATTATTTCTTTCAGTAGATATATAATATAAATATGTATGTATAGATACTTATCAGTTATTACATTAGGTAGGTTAGGTTAGGTTATCAGTAGGTAGGTACTTTGTTTTCCTAGTTAGGTATCCTATTGAAATTACCTGTACGTTATGATGTTAGGAGGATTTTTTATTATACTAAGTAGGTTTACTGGTCTCCTCGAGCATAGTAATTTTTAATAAAATAATAACAAATTATAGATTGATATTATTTCATATAACATACTAACAGTCTCAAATGTATGTATAGGTAGGTAATGTTAATTTGCCTGTAATTTTTATTTATATATATTTGGAGTTAAGATATAGCTATATATAATTTTGCAGTTATGAGTTATGCTTAAGGGGAGAAGAAGAACCATTCTATATGAGCAGTCTATCAATCATAGGCGTAGTTAGCGGGGGGCTTGGGGGGGCTAAGCCCCCCCAGTTTGAATCATAGCCTCCCAAAAACTCTTAAATGTCTCTTCCTGGAAGGGATAAAGCCCCCCCCAACAAATTTGACCACCCTACGCCTATGCTATCAATATTTATGTATTATTAATACATAACATATTATTATTTTCTTTTAGATGATGGTGTTATACAGCCTCATTGTCACATTACAATAAAATGTACCAAAGAGGTAATAATAATATGCATTAAATATTGTGATAAAAATTAAGAACTTATTTTACTATAGATTTCAAATGTTTAACCTTTTTTAAATAGGTACATTAAAATATTTCCTTAGTTCATATATAATTGTTTTTATAAAACTTGAAATATATAAAATGATTGAATATTTTAGATTGCAGGGTTTAATGGTTTAAGTGAGGCACTCAAACGATTGGACTTCCGTTCTGCTGTGCATGATGTTCGTCGTTTTCATTATATTTGTAAACTTCTTGATCTCCTAGTATCTCCTAGACTAAATGCATTGTCTGGTTGTGCTCAAAGGGTTCTCTTTAATATAATTGAAGAAGTCGCTCACCAAGGTATGTGTTCATTAAAAATGGTTCTTTATTATTTCTATATGATTATCTAAATTTATTTTATTTTATTTTAGTATCTCAAAGTCAACAAAACAAACATATGTTGGATCGTCTTTTAGGACAACTTCGTGAGGTTGTTGAATTAGCATGTTGGGGCAGACCGCTGGGATCAACTATTTTATGGGAACAACATTTGACAACTATTAATCGTATTCATGAAATAGCTGATCAAATAGAAATTCGCCAAGTATTATAAATTTTTATAGTATTTTTGAAATTAAATGTTATTTTTAATGTTTAATTATGTTTTTAGCCTGGTGATAATGAAGAACCACAATTTGAACAACTGCCAGAGGAATGTGTTCGTGAAGTGTTGTTACGATTAGCTGATCATCGTGATCTGGAGCGTTCAGCACATGCATGGGGTGTAATGGCACGTTTAGTGGATGAATTACGCATTTGGCGTGAGTTATGTCAATTTCACTTTAGTCCACGTCAAATACAATCTGTGATTGATAGGTCACCGAGTACCAGTGAAGACTGGCAACTAATATATCACAAGTTAAGAAAGTAAGTTGTTCATATTTAAATATTCTTACTTTTATTAATTAAATTTCAAGAAATTGGTTTATGTTGGTACAAAAATATAATTTTAATTTTTAGATGTTATGGATTACGAGAAGAATATGCAGAAATGATACAGCTATGTCGAAATTGTCGTTGTTTATTCTGGCATAGTATTGGACATCCGTGTATTGCAGATACTGATCCACATTTTATGGAAAAACTTGAAGATGTTGATAAAAATTCATTGTATGTACCTATACCACCACAAGCTTTTCTTAAATTTTTTTCACTTTAAATATGACATCCAATTTATTAATATTATGTAACTAGAAGTATAATTATAATTTTTTAATTACTCAATTTTATCCATGGAAATTTCAAATTTATAGAATTTATTTCATTTTATTTAAAAATATAAAAATTAAATAAGTTTATAAAATATATCATACAATTACGATAAACACTGAAATACCAACCAAAATATATTTGTGTATTAAAATATAAGTTATAAAATTAAAATAAAAATTATTTTTCTAGAAAATAAATGCACATGATAATAATTTATAATATACAATTGAAATGTATATATTTTTGATAATCTTAAAGCACTTGTAGTAAAAAAAAAACATTTAAATATTTATTATTCTTAGACTCCTAGTTACATATTAACTTTTCAGTAAAGAAATATATACCTAAGCAGTGCCGTAAATAGAGGTTGTTGACATGTGCGCTTGCCAAGGGCGCAGTAATGTAAGGGGTGCATTTCAGTTAAATAAAAATGGTTTTTTTTTTGTACCTTGGGGTTTTAATACTCTATTACTTAAAAAAATATGGCAGTGTTTTGTAAACATAAAAATATTATATTATATAAAAATTATATACAACAAAAATCAAAATAAAATTTGCCAAGGGAATCACGAAGGATAGTTACGGCACTGTACCTAAGTAAATACAAATATTTTTCAATATTTTCTTTTATTGTTTTTTTTCTTTATTATTGAAAAAACAACTGATATTTTCTAGTCATCTTTTTTTAGTTTATAATTATTTTTGCTCCCTCCATTCAAATAAATTAGGACTTGAAATCAAATACTAAATAATATAATTAAAAGTTTAGATATTTTATTCACAGTAAGTAGATCACAGTTTAATCATTACGACATAACTTATTTGTGTTGATGAGTTGAGAATTATTATTCAAACTTCATGTATACACACAATATGAATAATATCAATTAATGTTTGTTTTATTTACTGATTACTGATGCCAATTTTATTTTAACAATTAAATTAAAGTTAAAATAATACAAAAAAAAAAAAAAAAATTTCATTAATTTTATTTTCATTTTTTTTTCATTATATTTTTAGTAATTTCATTTTTCAAAATAAAAAATTTTATTTTTATCTTTTAAAGGTAATAAATAGTGTTATATTATGAAAGATATTATAAATAGTATTAATACAAAAACAAAAGTTAAAAACATTGGTGATAATTATAGATGGTCTTATTTTTAAGAAATACTAATTTAAAATGTATGTAATATGTCTATTTTAAGTCTGACAATTGTTTAGTGATTTACTTAAAACATGTTATGATATATCAAATACATTTTTTTTCATTAGTAAGTTGACTATGAATCAGTAGACTTATTGTTTAACATAATATTATATTTATGGTAATATGGTTATTTATATTTACTGAAAATTACAACTATATATTATTATAGCTGTTCATGAAATAAATATATTTTTGTAGTATTATAATTTATATAAGAAATTGTTTTAATTTCTAGTAAGTATATGATTTTTGAATATAAAATATATTATACCAAAAGCACTTTAATGATAAAATTCATTTTTACAAACTAAATTTTTTTTATTACCTAATAAAATAAATTCCTTGCCAAATGATTTAAAATAAAATGTATTCATTTAACTTTAAATTAAAAAAAAAAAAAAAATCATAGAGCTTTCATTATATGTAATCAAAACAAGATAAGTTAGAGATTAGATCAAATCATCTATTATTGGAATTATATTATATTAAATATTTTAAAAAATTATGTTGAATTGTTGTATTTTTTAAGTCTAATGAATTTAATTTTAGATCACCCATAAACATCTCAATTTTAAAGATTTTTAAGGAAAAAATTAGAGTATACCAATAGATAAATGTTTACATTTTAAACTTGAATGTTCAAAGAAGTCACATGTGCAATATACTAGTGAAATATACCTACTAACTCGTATTGAGCTCAAACCTTGATATAAGTTGTTAAGTAAATATTGTATATTGATGTATGCGTATTGCACTTTTCTTCTAGAAAATTCTAATAATATATTGATGAAATTTTTATTTTTTGTAAATAAAGCATTTCAATAATAATAAAAAAAATAAAATAAACAAATTAACATATTATGTATATTATTTTTAGTTTTCTCAAAATTTAATTTATTTAAATATTATTCATTTAAAATATTTAGAAGGCCAAGATAAATAATAATTTCAATCAATTCTTTTTTTCCTAATTAGAGTAGGTATGGTCTATTAGTTAGGTACATAAAACATGTTATAAATTTATAATTTGTTAAGTGACAAGTATAGATTTAATTTTTGTTTTTAAATTTATTTATATTTTTATATTTTTTGTTGTGAGAACTGCATTTGATTTGTGATTTTAATTTTAGTTATTAATTGTTGTATGTTTTTCTTTTATACTTAATGGGAACTTAATTTGCTGTCATTTATTATTTTTATTATGTTAATAGCTTATATGTTTTTTCTCTTGTAATGTCTTTCTTATTTTTTTTTTATCAACTGTAAAAGTTACATTAAATAGTTTATTTACAGTTTATAATATTTTGATTGTGATTTGTGTAATTGGGCAAACAATAAATATTAAAAATTTAATTATTGTTAATGGTATTCAATTATTAGGATTCTAAATATCATACAGCCTTATATTTTAGTTGTATTATATATTTATCTGCAAACTATAATATTGCATTGATGAAAAGTGAAGAAGTTTTAGAAACTAGATTACTGATCAATGTTGTAGCTGACCTTAGATCATATACTACACAATTTGGTATACTCTCGGTATACTCTAGTAGCTACGAGGCATGCCCAGAAAGTAAGGGTACTCAATTTTTGTAGGCTTCAAAAAAATGTATGGTTACATCAATATATTTGTGTGCATTTTTCTATATAGTCACCATCTCTTTCTCTTTCAATGTTGGTTGTGATACAGCAGATTAATATTTTGATGTCTGCCTCGTAGAACGCTGCCGCCACCTCCTTTGTCCACTTTTCGTCTGCCCCCTTCACCTCCTCGTCAGTTGAAAATTTTTTTCACCTATGTGCTTCTTCAGGGAAGTAAACAGATGATAATCTTTAGGATCCATATCGTGGGATTACGGAGGGTGGTTTAAAATATCCCATCCAAAGAAGTCCAAAAATTGCTTCGTGACATTGGCCGTGTGGGGTCTGACGTTTTCGTGCAGCAAGCAGACTCCGCTTGTTACAGACCTCTCCTTTTATTTTGAAATTTTTGAATAGCTCTCCTTAATTTTTTTATGGTCTCACAATACCTTGACGGTTACAAAAATATTGCAAAAAGTTCATCCAGTCAATCTGGATCGCATTCTTGACTTTTTTCACGATGTTGTCAATCAAAATCAACGATTTCCAACTCCTCAGATCGTTATGTACATTCGTACGGCCGTTTTTAAACTCCTTACACCACTTGTACACACTGGTACGATTCATATGGCCTTCTTCATAAACAGTTAGTACCTCATTAAACATTTCACATGGAGATTTTTTCTTCACAACAAAGTAACGAATAATGGCGTAGATTTCTCACTTGGCGGCAGACTCAATGGACATGTTTGAATGTTTCACAAGAAAAATCCATGTGACCACAGTTTTAAACGTACTGAATTTATTTTGGTCTTGTTGTATAACTTAGGAGCAAAGCTGTACGGCAATATAGCTAACACAGTAAAAAAATATTCTCTGCGGTCGTGACAGCCTCAGTACACTTACTTTCTGGACATGCCTCGTACCATGATTATGAATATTCTATAATCAAAGGTAATAGCTGAAGTGTTTAAATTTTAAAAAAAAGGCGGGAAATATTTGTACGATTAATGGCTGCTATCACACCAGTAAATTCGAGTGATAAGAACTTAGTCACTAGGGCTACCAGCGGATTTATATCGAGAATATCGATGGCAAATTGTACAAAAAAAATCCGCTGGTATTAATACTCTATGGCCTGGTAGCGTTAGTGACTAGTGAGAACAGCTGATTTTTTTAGAAAGTTTTGGCTTCACTTTATCACCGTTCGATTCCCAACCTGTATATCTTTAATCGTGATAACAGGCAGATTTATTATCATGGAATAAACGCATAAATCGGGACCGTACGAAAATGTAATTTAAATAACCACAATAGGTACAACCATGGTGAATTGGTGGGAAGACAATTTACTATTTAGACAAGTGTACGACGTACTATGTAACTACTACGACACTACGTAGAGTCGTAACTCGTATGTACGTACGTTGTCGTCGTCACTCGTCGTTGTCAT
>VUJU01004579.1:0-17893 GCA_009835225.1 Aphis craccivora
ATATATAGTTTCAAATATCTGTATTCGTGAATCGACCAAGCAGTAATAGGCACTGTATTTGTTTAGTGCTTCGAGCTCTTATCGCATTAAATATTGTGTAAAGTAAGGGTATTTAATATTTTGCCCCAATCCCCGAAAACATCCCCAAGTTTGATTGAGATTGGCGAATGTTATCACGATCGAATGTCGTTTTTTAAACAAAAATTGTAGAGCGCTTTATAGATCCTATGACAGTGTATTGTAAATTTTTCTAGAAGAATGAACGTTCTGGGTATATAGATGTTAAATAACTGTGTTCGATTAAAGTCATCAAACACGTTCCTGGAAGTAAATTTGTGCCACCGCATTTATATAAATATGAAGAGCAAGATGTAGGTATTTGTTGTGAAATCGATATTTATGTAATAAATATTTTTATTATCTCGGGTGAGACGCGCGCGTATGTGGTTTGTCCATATAATACGTATATTATAATGGTTTTGAAAATAAATATCACTTTTATTTCGTGTCTGTGCGGTCGACGAGAAGAGTGAGCGTATAAGTGGTAGCGACGAAGGTAAAAAAAAAAACGAGAGTGGATGAAGACTATAAAATTCTTGTGGGTCCGTAAATATACCGTATGGAGCTGCTAACGCAACGGTACTAAATATAATTATAAATGTATGTTCATTGTGTTTGAACAATTTTAAATATTTCCGACCGGTGCATAATTATACTATACTCTTCATTTGACCATATAAAGGTTGTACAGTTCTTTATTCAGCATCATATAATAATATGAAATTACACACACACACAAACCGCGCGTCACCGAACGGTTGTATACAATATAGAAATATGAAAAAAAAAAACAAACGATATATTCGCAGGATCGGCACCTGCAGCACCTGCATTATAATATTATATTATTTATGTTACCGCGGAGTGGATGCTCTTGGGTTCCGGGAATATCTCGGAGAGCGCGCAGAGAATAAGAGACGGAGGAAACGACGAGAGTCAACTATCGGTCCTTACAACTCCATCATTTGCACATAAAAGCAATTTGTAAATAATGGTGAATTGGTTAGGTCGCCGATAGAGCTGATGGCAGAGAGCGAAAGAGAGACAGCATCAGCAACAGGACGAATGCTGCAATATATTATATACCGTGTAATATTATTATATGGCCCATTATACATAGGTAGGTTGTAAAATGCTCGCGCCAGGTTTCATTTTATTTATATTTTTTCATCCGCATTATTATTATTATTATTTTCAATCGGTTTGACATTTGTCTCACGCGTGTGTATAATAATAATAATATAATACTACACACACGTATGCTATAGATGTAGGCGAAGATGCCGCATTCCGCGTCGACCTGCACACCGCACCACAACTGGACCATCACCGATGAAAACCAACCGGTATGTACACGACGCATAGGTATTATACACGTATATATATTATATTATTTTATATACATACATAAAGACGCTCACAGTTGACATTTTATTATTATTATATTGTTGTTGTTTTTTTTTTTTTTTTTATAACTCTTTCCCTACTCTTCTTTTCGGTCCGCCTTAATACATAACAATATAGTATCATCTCGATGACGATAATAATAATAATAGTGAAAAAATAGAAAGTCACACGACGGCCCGGCCGGCCGGCACGCGGTAATAATAACATTACATTGGTCAAATAAATCGTGTCACGAAATTAACTCGATCTTATAAAGCGTACCTATACGCATCGGAGGCGGTAGGTACGCGTAGGTACACGCGAGCGAGTGAGTTATCTAACGATCGGCCACCGCGTCTTCTTCTTCTATATATAACATATAATATTAGGTATAATACATTACATTATTATGGTCGGTATACGAAGCGCAGCGTCGTCGAGATACCCGCGAGAGACATTCGTCCACGGCGGGCATTGCGCAACAAACGTCGTCTTATCCGAAATAATTGTAATAACATTCGTGTATAAAATTATTATTGTGCAATATTATGCATGTGCAAGTATACGTATGCGAGGCGTTCGTATTTCGTGCCAGCGATCGGCGGCACTGCAGGCCGGTGTGCAGTCATATTAATAATTGTCGTTTTTCAATCCGCGTAAATCCGCCGGACAAACGCGATAATATTATAATAATAATTTGGCACACGTCGTCATACGACGTTACCTTCCCCTCTTCGATGAGTTCGATGTCACTAGGACGAGTAGGACGACGACGACGACAAATCGCGCACGAGACACTCCACCGCAACGCGTATGGTACTGTCATTAAATATAATACGTTCCAACACGGTACATCACAATATTAATATTATAATGTACGTGTCGGAACGGAGATAATAACATTTTTCGATCGCAATAATGGATAGCGATTGTTTTTACGGTTTTACGGCCGACCGAGTACGGCGGAGGTACTATAATATAGTAGACTCTCGGCGATCCGGCTGCAAATTTCAGGTCCAAAAACTGCCTAGGATTAACGAAAACGCCGGATTGACGGAATCGCGATTTTATTTATCGACAAATCTTAATGAATTTTATTGATACACATAATAGAACATTCTGCAGATTTCTTATTGCGGTGAATCGATCTCTCGCGATGGTAATGATGGTGTAAAAAAATCATATTTTATTTTTCTCGTTTGGAATGATACTTTTAATAAGACTTTTCCTCGTATATAGTAGTCGTTTAAGCGAAGAGAATAGTAAAAATAAAATATACAGCCGGATTACCGGACACGTCTACCGGATTATCGCACGGCCGGATTAACGAGAGTGTACTGTATAATATTACCGTATAATTATTATGTATAACGATATACAGCGTCGCGCGTCTAAGCGTCTTAGTCGAGAAACGATAATAATTATGCCGCCGATGATAATATATAGGTACCTATTATGGTTGAGGTGATAAAAAGGTCTTGTAATCGATTATTGTTTACCTAGCCGCGGGGCGTGTACGCGTACTATCATATATTGTTTTTTGTCGCGTAGGTATACGTTATAAAACGCAGCGTAAAAACTTGCGATGACCAATAGGACAAGACGAGCAATACGTGTGGCGGGGAGGTGGAGTGTGACAGTGGAGATTGCACTTTCATATTTTTTACGTATACACTTGTCGCGGTGATGATTCGGAGGAGAAGTACCTATCGATTATTTTATTTCTAAAAGCCAAATGTATGGTCTCCGTGCCAGCGATGGTATTATGTATTCACTATACCCGCGTAAGTGTTACACGTACGATTTTCATAATCAATTTCGTTACTCACTTTGCAGCCTTCGCAAGTAAAAGCTCCGAAGTGGAAACCGGCGGCTGGTTCCCCGCAAACTTTGCACTGTTGATTCATCTGTAAAAAAAAAAAAAAAAATCAAATAAATAAGTGAGTAAATAAAATGTTAAACGATTTTTCTTTTAAAACGAAAGATAAAATATCACAATATCCGACCAAACAAGGATGTGGCGCGCGCGCGTTCGGGTGTCTTATCCTCGAACAACGTTATACGAGCACGCATCATAATATTATATCGTTATTACATCGCCGAACGATATACGTTATTATGCTCGATAGATCCGGTCAAGGAAACCTACTGATATGATATTGGGTTGGCATTAACATATTATCGTCATTATAATACTTCCGTATCATAATATATTACCCATTACGCGCAATAATGGTGGCAAATTGCAGGTACACGTTCGCGTTTTGTCAGAATCGCGGATTATCACAAAACTCATTATTGTACTGTACAGGTACTATATCGTTTCTGTCTCGATGAACATTATTTTACAAGCGAGCCCGTTGCGGAGTACGAATGGTTGTCGATATTTCATAATATACGATATTATATTTCCCGCAATATAGACGATAGGTTAGGACAATACTTTTTTGTCACGCTGACTAATTGAGATTAATACGCACCCATACGCAAAGTCCGTCGCGAGATGCTCGGTAATATCGTCAGCCGAGTGTTTCCTGTTCCTACATGTACGTTACGCCAAATCGATTATACTTGCTTAGAGTTAAGGAGACGAGTAATAATTAACAACGTTATTAATTAGGTATTATAATACGTGTGCACAATTGCTCCGAGTCACGAAATAATTAGATGTTATTATTTCATTACTGCTACTGCAGATGGAGTTCCCCCTTCCTCGTATACTGCAGTCTCTAATAACCTTCGCTCATATCTTAAACGCCAATAATCGTATATTATTATCGTGGAGGGGGGTGAGTACCCGTTGTTTACGTGAAAATCAGTAGTCATTGTTGACGGTATTCATCGTAGAATGTAGATATATGTGCGCGCGCGTCTTATATCGGCAACTTAGCTATACCGCCACGGCGCACCAGATAAAATATAGGGCCATCCGCAGACGATTTTCGCCAGTGACTAGAGTCGCCGCGCAGTGTCTTCGAGATTTATTCGATTTTTGGACAGTCGTCATGATGTTATATTATTCGCGTAATAATACATTTGAAATGCGCAATATTATATAAACCTAACCTATCGGTCGATATCGACATGATTTGCGAGGGTTTCGTCGGAAAACCAGGCATCGATGCAGTCGTTAATGCACATTTTACTGCGTCCATGCGCGCTCGCAACGGTGTCGCCGGCCGGGGACGAGGTTAATTAAATTTTATGTAGCTGCGCGCGAATAAGCGAAGACTGTGAAATATCTGAACGGCGGCATCTGTACACAGCTAGTGGGTGCGTAGGCGATATCGTGGGTCGTCGTATTCTCCCGAGATTATTTTTTCTCGAGAGACGCACCAGCCCACCCAAGACACGGTGCTCTCGAGACGCTACCGGAACGGAAGACTCTCCGGACGCACGCGTATGTGTTAAATTAACGGTCGTCATCATCGATCGCTATCGAACGCGAGGTTTATATATAACGTGGAAAAGAAGTCGGCTGCACAGGACAATATAATATATTTATATAATAATATATCGAGTAGGTTATCCAACTCCCCGCTCCTTACCATACACAATATAGGTGTGTATGTATAACAGTGCATTATTATATCGTATATTATATTTATTATATATATAGGAACCCGCACACGTAACAATATAATATTATTGTCGTCGTGATATTATTTCGGTCGCTCTCGGTCCTATATTGTTGTATAACACACGCGCGTGTACGAGATCGAATTTACCACTTGGACGGTGAATTTTTATGTATATTATATTATTATTATATATTACACACGTTTAATAAGATGACACCGGCCGCGACCGGTTTCGTCCGTCGCACGAATTGGCCGGCTTCCTAATTCAGAAGCGGGCTTACGATATTATATATACACGATATTATGTACATACACGTATATATTATATTATATGGTATATATTTTATGTACATGATACTCTACGAGCACACACCCGCGAACGAATGCCGTCTTCGACACGACGCGATCTCTTGCGCGTGTCTACTCGTATATACGACGTCGACGGCAGCAGAGACGCATATTATTTTTTTTATTTTATTTTTTTATTATTAATCGCCCGTATACACGATAATAATATAATATACAATCGCCTGACGACCGTATTATTCAAATAGTAGATCAATTATTTATTTGCTGCGTGTGCGTTTTTCCTCCGGAACAACGGACTACGCTATTTTTACGTAATACATCTCCACCGGCGTGTGCGAGCGGGCCACACGCGAGCTACGCATACTCGGGACACCCATGTTATACATAGGTATGGTATTATTTACGCGGTCACACGGGCGAATCGGATCCGAATTGAATTCGTCGTCACCGGACCCGACTACTAAAAACACCTTTAGAATCGTTCAACGTAATCATAGCGCGTCTTCTATAAGATGTATATCAGTATATGATTTAGGTTATAGGTTTATATTGCGTATACATCCCGAGGGACGACGACGACGCGAGTCTTCGATCGATTAGGAATCTGTCAGGTTAACTATAAAATATTACACACTCGAATAATTCTTTTGGAAAAAAAAACCCAAAATCTTGTAAATTTTCTGTAAAACCGCCAGTCGGATTTGCAGGGGGAGATCGTTTCTCCCCGTCCACTGCAGTGCAGTACTATAATACAGAACGAGAACAAATGGTTTTTAAAACGTCAAATGAGATTGCAGTATCTATCCCTTATTTATAATAATATATTTTAGTCGACGACGACGATTATCGATTAATATTTTCGCTGTCAAAACGATTTTCATACTATTATTATTGTTATTTTAACCCAAAGGTATTCCACCGTTACAATGGAACACATTATAATATGGGTAAATACTTTTCTTTGTATAAATCGATGACTACGGAGACGGTGTAACTGCAGAATTATGGTCAACGATCAGATTGCACAACGCGATAAAAACGAGAGCACATTCGCACAGACGAACGAGGCTCTTCCCGCCCGTACAGCGGTTTTATCAAAACACACGCACACGATGATAGCGTGATTTGGCAACGTGCCGCAAACGGTTTTCTCGAACGGCAGCTGCCCAAACTTAATCAAAGTCATCCGCCTAATCCCCCGGAACAATATTAACTCGCTCTTTCTCTGTCGGTCTTCTGTTTTTTTTTTTCGGATGCACCACGTCTTTTTGTCATTGACAAATTAACCGTAAATATATATACGCGAGCTGACCCTATCCCGAGATCCTCGAAACTCCTTTTGCCGCCGTCCCCTACAATAATGCACACACGAGTATTATACACATATTATTATGAGCACCCGATCATCATTAATATTGTAGACGTGTTTTGCAAAACCACTTCAGTCGTCATCGTCGTTTATATAATATTATATATATAATGTTCTTATTCATTCTTCTTCTTCTTTATTATTATTTTTTTCGAGTGTGAAAGGGATGCGTGTCGCCCGTCCATTGTTCTCCGACGCGTATATAAGGTAACACGGACCATATTATTATTATTGTTATAAGTATACAAAATAAAAAATTACGGTACTCGAATGTGCAAAAGAGCTGATGGTATATTGCAGTGCGTGTACACATAAACAATCTGTCACTGGCGGCGAGAAGAAAATACGAAGGGATAGAGTGTCGTCGTCGTCGGCCAGTATCGGCGGCTTTTATTATTACTGTTATTAATAATATTATCCTAAGCGCCCGTGACCGGTGAGAACGTTATATCCTTGTGAACGGTATATTATAATAATATAATACTGTGTATATATATATACTACGTATATTCTGCAGTGTTGCGTTGTTATCGCCTCGACAAAACCGTTATTTGCGCACATCATACATATACGCATAAGATCTACGTGTTTGTTTTTTTTTTCTATTTTTGTTCATCCATTAAACACTCGAGTGTTGTCCGGATAATATGCACTTCTACTTATGTATTATTATATATAGTGTATGTTATAGAGTTCTGCTGGGAGGACCGCACGTAGAAAAAAAAAGACCGACTACGCCGTTGTTCTGCGCAGCTTTCGACGGTGGACGGTAAAATATATCCATCGATGGCCGTCTCAAAAAGCGAACACACACTTCATAACGATACATGATATAGGTATATATGTTATCCATTTCTCTTCGTCATCGCGTGTTGTAAATTATATTTACCACAGAAAATAAAACTAGTACATACCACGAACAAATTTGACAAATTGACGATTGGTCATCGTTTTTCCGAGTAAAAAAATAATTTGAGAATTTTATAGTATTTTTTTTTATCAGTTTTGTCGACCTATGTGTTTTTTTTTTTTTTATTAGTTAACACCTAAACTCCGTACTATTCAGTACCGAGAATCTCGCGCTCTTTAAAACCTAATTTTGCTAGAACTGTTTATTACTCATTACTACATATCTCGGATAGAAATATATATGCTAAAGTCAGTCGTCATAGCTGAATATCCGTTAATAATTTGTCACGTACTCACGTGGATTTGTGATTATAATATATGATTCTATCAGTGGTGCATGCGACAGTTCAATAGTACGAAATATATTATGAGAACATGTACACGGTGATGGATCAATCATGCGATTGTTGATATTTTGTATAAACAAACGAAATCCAAGATGACTAAGCGTTTAGCGACTGAATCGATTATATTGTGCGTTTTTAAGTTTCCGAGTAAAAAAATAACGGAATACGTATATGTATAATACAATGATATAATATTATACAAATACACATGTGTGCAGTAATGTCGTATTTTGACAGCGTCGTCTGTGCATAGGTTCCGTCACTGTTGATGACGACCGTCGAAACCGATTCGGCTTATGACGATGATGGATGAACACACGGCGGCGGTGTAGATCATTTAAACGTTTTGGGGAAAAAAAAAATCCCTATTCGGATTATATATACCTCTACCAATACCTATCGTACTACACGTTATACGTCGCGATAAACGGTTTTAAAGTCATGAAAAGGATATAGGTACATATAATATATATAACGAGGCCGATTATATTCAGAAGTGTATTATTCTTTTGCATCATTAGGCGCTGCGCAGAGAACACAATAGCCACGAGCATTTATAGATTTCCGTCAAAACGGTAGCTCCGGTATAAGCGTTTATACCTATACAAGAATAAGGATGCGTAAAAAAAAATATCTATAGCATTCTATACCGCGAAATGCCGCTCGGTGATTAATGATTTGATGTATTTTGTTCTCCTTTTTGGGGTCGCCCCGGGACCGTCTACCGTGTCGCATTTAAATTAGACACCTTGAGATATATAAATGGATATAACGTTTCAAAACATATTTAGGGTAAGTGCGCGCAGGATGTACGCATAATATATAATATATTTAATATTATAATATACACAATATGTTCGCGTTCGAGTACATTTACAATTATTATATATAATACCTTTACCTATAATAAACGTATGCATATAATACACATATACATTGGTGCATTGGATACCACCGCGACTCGCAAGCACTTATTATATGGATATGTATACTATATAATATAATATGTACTATGCGTAAACTATATACTATATGTATATGTAGAAAATGCTGCTGCCAACGACGACGACGACGACCGTCGACAGACGCGAGATAACCATCGGAACGCGCACATTATGTATTTAACACGACGAAAGGATCGTGTTTTTTTTAACCATCCCAACAAAAAAATCATATAGTCGTTGACGTCAGGTAAAATATGAATAAGGAAAAAAATTATAATAAATTTCAAGATTAAAATAAATAACGCACACACACACATAGATATATAAAAGTACCTATACTCGTGCATGTATAATTCCTGACTAAAATTGTTGCATGTTTTAGATTAGATAGATATAATTAAATTAATAGCCCACGCGTATATATACACGTGCTAACAACGCGTTGTCGCTAATTCTCGTCTCTTGTTTTTGCGACTACAAATCACAACACAAAAAAAAAAAAAATTTAACAAACAAATTTCAAACATATTTTTTCTCTTTTTATACATTGTGGTTCAGAATCCACACGTACATATTATGTATGGATGTACTAAATGTATGATGGGCGTCGGTTTACTACTCGCGCTCCGGTCATAACAAGCCTGTGTTTAATTTTAATTTTTTTTTTTTTTTTTATGTAAAAGCTTCATTGTACAGAAAAAATATACATATAATCCATGACGTGCAGTATTAACTATATATATATAATATAAATGACACAATATGTACCGAAAGCAAACTAGAGGACGTTCACGGGAAACAATGCCGTTCTGATGGTCTACATAAAACAAGCCTGTTAATGAAACTTGCCTATTGTGCCAACAGTCATATCAATGGAGCATTGTGACGTTCTGATCGTATATACGGACCGTGCCGTTTATGCAAATCAGAGGTTTATTTTTTCTAAACGGCTCGAAAATAACAAAATACAGCTTGTTTGTCAGATATGCCAAGTATAGGTAGGTACACACAAACTCACATATTATACACACAATATACCTATATTATACAAGCATATTGTGCACCGAGAAGGAATATGCATATTATATATATTATACACATATTATCATCATATTATACTCTCATTGATTTGTTTTTTCCTTGTCCGTGAGTCCGTGACTATGTAATTTTCGTTCATTATTATATTGGGAAATTATAAAAAAAAAAATATATTATCTACATATGCATGTAGGTACCTATAGGTATACAATAATGTACTTGGTAAAACTGGTTATTTTGCTCTGATGTGTCCGGGAAAATCCGAATATATTGCGATCGTTGGATTATATTATTTGAATAAAGTTATGCAATTTTTTTTTTCTTTCTTTCGTGATTCTATTTATTTTTTCACACACATTAGGTATTCGCTCATCGCGGATCATCATCAATGTGGGTCACCTTGAAACACACCGCTACGATTACTACTATAATATACTATAGTACCATCACCACCACCACTACTGCTGCTGTTGCTGCTGCAATTATATATATGCACTGACGGCTCGGCAAAAGTGGGTGTGATAGTGTCGGGGTCTAATGGTCGGATATCGTGATGTCCATTAGCGAGTAATTGTGAAATATCCGGTATTCATTAGACTCGACTATTATTATTATAGAGTGTGTGTACGCTACACATAATTTTTTTTCTACTCGTATATTTTTTGTGGTCAGCTGCTGCTCCTCTTTCGGTGGCAGTGTGAGATCTCTCTTCCGCGTACGCGTGTGTCATCAAATGGACCGCTTCGGTCAAAGATTAAAGAAGTAAGTGTAAAAAATATAAACAGATTCCCAAACGTAAATCGTAAGAATACAAGTACACCGTGTGAATATACCATAGCATGATGGCTATGTATAATAATAGTCGTCACTGTGAGTCGATATATTAACATATATACATTTTGGACTCTTGACAACTGTAACATGTTTAATAAGCAACATGAATTTAACTAGAATCTTAACGAACTCGTCATGCAACTCGTGTAAAATGAACATCGCTAAGCAAAATAAGTAATAATTCGATCATTATTTTTCTCGGCACATTTGATTAGACTATAGCAACATAAATTAACAACAAACCGCATACAAAACTTATTCTAATGGGTGAATACAATTTATAATTAACTCACATAAGATATTTTTGATCGTTAATGGTTAAAAATAAGTCTCTAGAATAGAGAATAATATATTTATTAAAAAAACTAAATTTAAGAGTTACAAATTAAATTTTAATAAAGGTAATTTTATAATTGTATGTAACAACGTGTACAAAATAATTAGTCGAAGTGATTTAATGTTCAGCCAACAAATTAACATTATAAATACAGAAGTACAGAACCATGGGAAATACAATATTATGTCGAATGTTATACCTACATACATTTACATTTACACAATTGCTGACAAGGTTTTGATTTAGACTTTAATATTATAAAAAATGTATATATATACGTAGTTTTATTTAAACATATTATACAAGTAGGTATATGTTTAATAGGATGTCCATGTGCCTTTATTTTTATTTACTTTAAATGACCTTAAAATTATACGTTACATTGCGTAAGTAGGTATAAATAAATAGGTATATAAACACAATAACACATACAAATATTTTAATTTATGAATTTATTAGGTACTATCTAGTATCTATATTTAGAATGTAGATGTACCTACTTATAACATATGTATTGATACTGCCTACAACTGATGATAGTTATATTAGGTAGGTAGTTTTTATACAAGTAAGTAGGCTTTTTTTTTTTGATAGAATAATGGACAATTATAATTATTTGTTCCAATTAGAGTAATTAATATCTGCGATACATAACAGAGAAAGTTCACGATGAGAAACCTCACACGAAGCGTCGGACGCTGATCTTGGAATTTAGGGGACGGGACACATAATACTCTATAATTTAATAAATAATTAATTAATAATCGATGTGTTCGCTATGTACAAGTAATACGTAAACATACGTGGTTAATATATATACATATAATAATATGTATGTAATATATATTAAATGTATAGGATTTGTGTTTTCATTTTAAACCGATTAATCGATGATCGAGCGTGGGCGTGTACGAATATATATTACATATATATATTCTATATAGGTACCCATCGCCTCGGTTGTATCTTGGGTCGTGCTCGGTATAAACGCACAACGCGGGTTTATAACTAAATTAATTAAAAAAAAAAAAAAAAAAACCGATATTAATATAATCGTTATTATTGCCGCTATCGAGCCTATGAATCGGTATATTGTTATTAGTCTATTACTTTCCGTTCATAGAAAAAAAAAACACTTTACGCCCATTCCGTGTTCGCACGGACTTTTCGTGACCCATTCGCCCACACCAGATCACCCGGCGATTATTCACGTACATTTCCGATGAGTCCGTTCCAATAATAGTTGCAAAATAAGCCAATTACAATATAACAAAAAAAATGCACGTCGAAATAAATAAGGTATGTCTATTATTAATGTACCTATATATTTTCTTTTCAATATCGAAAATTTTAAACTTTACGGGTGATCGCGATTGTATATAAAATATGTATGTAGGCAACTTAAACGCCAACAGATTCTAAAAATCACAATATTATAATTTATAAACATTAAACACCATTATCGTTTTATAAAAATTGAAAAAAAATTATACCCGACTAAAAATGTATTTTATAGAAAATTATTATTTTAATTATAATAATAATATCATATTGTAATATTCTATAGATAGAACTTTTATATAGTTAAAAAAAAAAAAAAAAATCGTGTAAAGTAATTAATTTTTATCGAAAACGGCATATATCCTACAAATCAAGTATTAACATACTTGTTCTGGCGTTGAAGTCTCCTATAGTTTTTTCAATTACCATAAATAATATTAATCGTAAAGATAAATCATTTTTTGCAATTGGAAAACGTACATTGCAATTATTATTATAAATTGTTTTAATATAATAATAATAATGTATTAATTTTAATGTTGATAATTGTAAAACCGCGGAAAATTGTAATGGCGATCGCGTAAATAATTATAATATAGTCGACGATAAAATAGTTTTACTTACGTTTGATTTTAAATCGACGTGTAGGCGAACAGCATATCCAATGGGAATCTGCCGAAATGTCCTTTTCCGTCTGGCGGCTTTCCGGACGTCACCGTCTGGTCCTCATGGCCGAAAACGCACAGAAAAGAGTTCAAAAGAGGTATACAAACGATCGTAACAACTTTTCGTCGAAAAATCACGTAAAAAAAAAAAAATTCAAACACGCATAATATTGGCGAACGCGAAAAGTTCAGACGACGAAACCAAATAATTATTGCGATAAAATATTGTCGTCGTCGGCGGCGCGACCGGATTTCGTTCGCGGACAATCGAATGTGATCTCGAATATCGTTTTCGCGGCGGTGACGACGTCGTCGCAGCGGCGCGTTAACTGGTAACGATGACGAGTGACGATTGACGACCACGACGGGGGCAACGGCGATCCGCGGTGTGACGGGAAAACACGAACTGGTCCGGAGCGCCTGCCGGCTTGTACTGGCCCGGGCCGCGATCTCGTTCCGGGGGGCCGCGACGCGACCGCACCGGTTCCACGGTGGGGGTACCGGCGCGGCGTCGCGGCCGAGGTGGGAGCCGCGGGGGGGGGGGCGTGACCGAAACGCACCAATGCCGAGTCGGCCCCACCGCCCGGGCCGTCGCGCGAAACTCGCCCCTTTTTACACCGCCGCCGCCACTCGCGCAGCCAAGTACACTCGCTCGGCGGCGGCGGCGGTTCACACCTGCTGTTCGGCTCGGCCGGAGCGCCGTCACGCGGTCGTCCGAGATTTTCGCCGTTATACATAATACACAGGCGGTCTTTGATATCCAGTTTTGATTCATTTAGGACGATCGCCGACTTTTCTCGCAAGTCTATAGAAAACCGCAGTGAAAAATCGCCAAGACACGGTTCGCGTACGACGCATATAATTTTACACAAATTTGTACTTTACAGTGATATCGCGAGCGAGCACAATATAATAATATGAGGTACCCGCCGCATAATATATATAATATATAGATTATATAGGTATTATAATATTACATAGGTATAAACCTATATATATATATATATACACGTTTCATAGGTATATTTAGGTGTATATAGGTATATAATACCCGCGGCTAATGGTTTTCGATTTTCCCACGAATTTATCACCGGACTAATTATTATACGCGTCGAGCCAAAACGCGAACGCGGCCGTCAAATTACCGCCGCCGCCGCCGCGAGTACCTATATAAACCTAATATACCTACGTCGTAATATGTATATAAGAAACCAATCAACGCAAAACCAATCGGTTTGCATTTGTATCGGTTACATATAGGTTTATACTCGGACATTTATTACTTTAAAATGTGAGTGTGTGTGTGAGAGAAGTCGGATTGATAATTATATAGGTGTGTATACAAAGTAATGTTTTTTGCGTGTTGTTAAACGCGCGTATATACAAAAATATATCCATTTAATAGGTGTTTAAATTATAATATATATATATATATATATATATGGATATTTATATTATATTTTAAACTTATAGTTGGAAAACGATGTTATTATATTATTATATAAGTATAATAACTTATAAGTAAAAATATGACTTTATTTAAAAAAAAAATTAACTCTACGCATGTGGCCCATATACCTATATACGTATAGGTATAGGTATACGCACTTTTTAAAACATATAATAATATATTATATGCGTAATGAATAATAATATGCGTATATTACGTGTATATAATAGTATATTCGAAGGTTGCAGAGATCAAATTAAATTTGTATATACCTACCTAAGACATATAGTAAATATAATATAACATACTTAATAGTGAACAATTATTCAATCAAGCGCGCGCAGTAATATACTGAAAGAACAATAATTATAATTATAATTTAAGTATGGGTATATCTGTCGTAAAATATTATGCTTGTAAGTCGTAGGCAGGCATAGGTAGGTACTTATCTCATTCTATGTATTAGACACATTATAGTGATAGATATCCTTTGGTGTAGGAGCGGTCAGTGCGGAGGTGTAAGTAATATTAGATTATTCACCGGCATTATTGTGTCGAATAAGCCCGTAATAAAGTTATTAAAAAAAAAAAAGAAAGAATAAACACTAAATAGGTTTGATTAATTTGTTGTAATTTAATGTTACCAAACATTTCAATCTAGTTATCGTCGAAATCATGTCGAAACCATTTTAGACCAGACGTAAAATAGGTATACGACGCACTAAATAAGTATATAACAATATCATTCAGTAATATTTGAATATTACCAAACTTTTGTTCGCTCTGAATAGTGAACATACCTAACCTATATATCAATTCGTTCGCTGCGGACTTGCAGTGGATATAATAATAACTATTTATAACATTTCACTATTATTTTATTAATAATAACATATTTATACTCGGTTTAAACGTCACTATTTGTAATAAAAATACAAGTAACACTATAATTTTAATGCCTTACTCGAGGACATTTTCGAGCAAAACAATTTAATGAGAGATGTAGGTAGACGCGCATGTACACTATTAGTGATGACGACTGCAGTTCTAATATAGCTATACATATACATCTATAAATATATTTGCGTACGTGTGTTTATATAATATTATATGTTACGCGTTGTAGTCGTTATACACGATTTAAACGTTATGTTGAATGTAACTACCTATATGTACCTATATGTATCTATCTACCTAACCTAACCTTTCAGTGAACCGTTATTTTAATCATCATTGAGATGTAGGTACAATATTATATACGTACCGGAAAAATTGTGTTAAGGCAATTTAGTTAATTTGAAATCAAGTCTTGTACCCGAATTTAACCGAATATTTTTAATATTCGTACAGATAGATGTAGAAATTATAACTCATACAATTTATAAGTTTTAAAATTAATGGCATTGTCCCGAAATACCTGCAGACAAGTGACATGTCCTCATCATATTATATGTAGGTATAATATGTATTTGCAATTTGTGTCACTGAAATCCAAGAACTATTTAGAGGACGATACAAAATCGACTAAATTATATAGGTAAGGCCAATATATATTTATAATACTATTATTAATTTTTTTTTTTTCATAAATTATATATTTTAATTATCCTAAATTATCCTACTGTTGTGATTGTCGTTTGAATTCGAAAAACTACTTCTGACAATCAAAACTATTCCGATACTGGATTTCGTATAAATACCGATTTTTATAAATGTGAACGGGTTCTTTATTATTAGAAGACAATAAAGAATTGATTTTCTAATGAAGTACCATTATATGATAATATTTTACGTATTATTATAATAACATATTTTTAATACGATTATTGTGCAGAGGTATATTTTTATTTTTCATGTTTATTGGACAACATAATAATATAGATTAAATTATTGCCATGTACAAATGTATATTTACATTCGATTATGTCTGTATATACAGACTTTTTTTTTATATTTTTATTTTTATATACTTGACAGTCTTGTTTAATCTGTGAAAATATGGTGTGTGCGTTATACATAAAATGTGGATGTTGTTATAAATTGAATAGGTGCTTATGGCGTATGGTGGCGCAATGTAAATTATGGTTCACATTAACTAGATTAGTCTTAAACCGAAAGAAGTTCATGTTGCTTTTACTATACCGCCATTTCTAGTGCATACGTGTTAATAAAAATGCATTATTGTCGTTTAAAGGTTAACAGTAAAGCGGGAAACCTTCGAGTGTACCTATATAATATTATTTAAATCATAACTATTTTGTGTATAGGTAGGCTTATAATATTATATTCATACTAAACAGTAATACTACGTAATGTTATGTATAATATATAGGTATATAAAATAAATCTACCATTAAGTACATGCGATAGAGAATGAAACTATATATAGGTATAAACACGCAGCGTATTGATATGCAGCAGGTGCGTGGGTCACCAAATGGCGGACCAAATCGTTTTATTTTTTACTTATCTTATTATAAACACAAAAACTATGACAGAATGATTTCCAAACATATATGTGTTTAAATTGTATTTAGAGGTTACATAGGGTCCGTAAAAAAAAAAAAATGTTCACGGTCCGCCGTTTGGTGACTCCAAGCTGGTGTAGAGAATATGCGCTTATATATATATATTATATGATATACACCTAATGGCTTATGGAAAAGAAAATGTGTATATGTATACCGTGCAGCTGTAAATCTGTTGTACGCTTAATTTTGTATGCATTGGTTTCTTTTATATAATATGCATCTACTGCACAAATATAAACATTATTATTGTAATTTAAAACCAAAACCCATTGATTATTATTTTTTGTTTGAACCACATAAATATACAGTCAACGACGTAAAGTAAAAATCGATTTATAATGTTGTGTTTTCCCACTCTAATTTCAGATTGTAATTGACTTACATTGTTCTTGTCCAGAGCCTAATCGACGTACAAAATGTTATTAGCTCGGTTAATTGGATTCTACCTGATGAGTTTGTTTACCGTTAGTAGCTAGTATATAGAATTATTATTATCAATATAAAATATTATTACTGTCTGTGGTGGTTAAAATAAAATTATGTTTGCAAAAAAAAAAAAAAATATGAAACTACGTGGTACACGAATCTAGTTTGCAAGTCAACAAGATTACAAGATTATGTTTTCTAGATTAAACCAAAGACTCAAATCTATTTATCTTGCCTTATTATCATATAATTCTTATTTTGGGAGGTCGTCACGCGTAATGATAAATGAGAATTCTATTATTGCGTACAAAATAATGTTTATTATTTACATTTTAAAATAGTAAAATTCGTATTTTAACGAGTTTTTTAAATTATCATATCATACAAAGTCGAAACACTAATAACATATCAGCTACGAATGTCAGA
>VUJU01004580.1:0-17890 GCA_009835225.1 Aphis craccivora
TTTCTAGAAAATATGTAGTAATTGAATTCAATGATGGATTACAACTCATCCCACATAATTGGATTTTGTCCAAGCAATTACGGTCTTATTTCCCAGACCTCAAAAACTTAAGTTCAAAAATATATGACAAAATGGTATTCAATACTGAACCATACAACCCAGTATGGAAAACATAAAAGATAAATAAAATTTGGGCTTCATCAGGTAAATCCTAGATAAATAAGGTAAATAATAGAATAAAAATTTAATGTGTTATGAATTATAATAATATACTTAATTAAAAATATGTTAACATTTTCTAGATGATTTTATCAGAGCGAAGCAAAAACTTAAACAAGCTATTTAACTTTCAGAAACAGAGGATCTAAATTCAGAAAAAGATGAATACTTTTCAAAGTATAAAAGACGTATATTGGGAGCAAAAAAAGGTAAAACGTTTAGTAGAATTTTCTCCAAATGATAATAAACATACTGCTAACAAATCCAAAGCTATTATTTCTCAAACATTACCGAAGCATCCATTTATGGAACCACTTGGTATAATACATTGATATACCATTACCTATATTGGTTTAAATAATATTTTTTTATTTTAGATGATCAAACTCCGGAGCATTTCAAAAATAATATTTCAACTTCGTCAACTAATAAAAGTCCTAAACGCAGAATGTTTTCATGTCTTATAAACCAGTCTTCACCTTATTTGAGTAGTAAGTTTTAAAATAAATATAAGTTGATTACTTACACTATAAATCTGTACTAACAATATGTTTATATTAAAGGTCATATTTAATAATTAGTTTTAGTATATTTTTCAGCACAATCAAAAAAATTTCAATCTAATAAAAATTAAAATGGTTCAGAAAATGTTGGTTCAATTACAGTTATCAATAACTATAATGATCTGTCTGCAAGTAGCTATTAACAGAAAACAATAATTTGATTTTATCTCCATCACTGTTGATTTCTCCTGTGACTCCACCTAATTCAAAAATTAATCCTGTAGCAAAAAACCTCTTTCCATCTCATCCATCCCAATCTCCAGCCACACGGCCAAAAAAAGGTAAATTATTGTATGTAAAATTAAATTTACATTTGAGTGTATCATTAGATGGTAATTTTATGTACATTTGTTCTTGTAATACATTTAATTTGTACTTGGATGTTATTTGTTTGAATTTATTTTTAGTTGGGTATGATAAAACTTCACAGCTATATGTCGTTACTAAACTGACAGAAATGAATACTAAAATAAACAAACTCGTTTTAGATATGTCTAGGCAAGAGGAAATACTAAAAGATGTTTTAAAAATTGTTAAGTTTCAAGATAAAAGTATTGATGATAATGATGACTATGGCGATGATGTTTTACTTGAAGGATTTTCTATTGACGACTTAGACTCTTTAAGAGAAATTAATTTTACTCTAAAAAATGATGATGTGTTCCGTAGAAAACTGGTATGTATAGTCCATATTATATAATATATATATACATTTTAATTATTATACTTCATATTTTTAGATAAAAAAGTTTAAATGCTACCATGGTTCAAACATTGGGAAAGTAACTAAATCAATTATGGACTTAATATTTATAAACAATCTTGGAAGACAAGTATCCTTAACAGGCAAAGGTCCAATGAACAAAAAAGAAAAGGAACCTATCAAGACTTCATTTCTTTTTAAAATAATTATAAGTGAGTCTATTATTTTATTAAAATGTATGTCCTAAGTATGTTTAATATTTTATAATCTATATATTATATTGTTATAGATGCTATTCTCAAAAACGTTAAAAATTCCAGCGTCTCTTCTGCTCACAAAGCAGTATCAGGGTGGCTAAAACATGCGAAAGAAAAGTATGAAAAACATATTGTCAACAACAGTTCAAATGATAATCTCGAAGACTCTTAAATTTGAAAATATTTTTACTTTATTTATATAACATGTTTTAATTGAATCATTTTTCTTTTTAAATTTATTAATTAACATCATATTTCTATACATAAAATATTTTACTGTTTTTCATATTAACAACTGGTAATTGTATTTATAATTTAGAAGTAACCCCGGTCCAAGACAATGGTTAACCATGTTTATTGAAAATTGATGAATATAGCTTAAATTAATATTATAACTTATAAGGATCAATGTAAAAAGTTAGATAATATTATTTTGTTGATAAATTTAACTATATTGATATTTATTATTATTTCATTGAATTTACTAAGTAAAATTACAGAGGAGAACATAATGCTATATCAATATATCATACTTAAATAATTAAAGTATACAATAATATTGTGCAGTATTTGTGTATGTTATATGATTTAAAATATAATAATATGTTTTTCCCAAAAAGTTTTCCATTGGCTTACGGCATTTAGCTTATAAGAACACTGAACAGTATGTGTGTAAGTGTATTTTTGTATATAGGTACGCAATGTTGTGCACACGACTATATAATAAAGTAATTATTATAAAATAATATATGTTATATTATACGCGTTTGTAGCTGCAAAAAACAATGGCTCGTATTTTATAAGGTGTACATACGAGTGTAACGCGCACACGTGTATGCAAGTATATAACAATAATAATTGTTTGTATAATATATTGGTAGATTTGAACGTGTGATTATGTTATTGTGCTGATGATGATAATTTCGGTTGTCCCCTGTGACGAGGTTGACCACCTCTGACTGACCGCGGGTTCGCAATAATTCGCTGCCGCACAGGTTAGGTATGACAATTGAACACGTATATTACTGCGGTCGATGGATAATAATACAAGACTACGAGTTTTTACGACTTTGGTCCGACAATACACAATTGATACACACTCGCGCAAATAAGCTCTCTTATAGCTTCATACCCATAAAGGTACCTATAAATAGAAAAGTATATAAGCTCATGTATATTTATATCGTATACATTTAGTCACCCCCGAGAGAGACTTTCCAAAGGTCCGAACGTTTATAATGTATATATAGCTGATATATAGAAGGTAATAGCACATATAGTAAGTATATTATTGGCAAAGGATTATTACTTACCTACATATAAATATATATATATATATATATACCAAGCACATATTAAAGCGTACATGTTGAAAAACGATAAAACGTTACCTATTGAAGAATAGTGGTGGTAACTCGATAGGCATACTTTTGGTTAGGTTAGGGTACTTATTATCATTCTTGACAAATATATTATATGTGCACGTGTTGTGGGAGTATGAGGGAAAATTGGGGCCATATTTAGCATAGATAATATATAATATTATCTATGAAATTTAAGGGGTAAGAGGGGACTGTTTTCTCAGGTGGATGATTTGAGGGGCAGCTAATTATTTTTTTTTTGAATGTTCGTTGTTTTAATCTTTTATAATTACATTTACCTACTTATTTTCCGCAATTACTATTACATAATTTTATATTTTGTATAATTGTTACCATAATTATTAATATTATTTTTATTTTTAACATTTATGTCGTAGTCGTATTGAACATCGAAAGTGATCTATAACCTTTACCATCTAATTTAAGACCACATTCTAGGAAGAAATTTAAATATATTTTTTTAACACGTTATAAGTTGATTTTATAATAAAAATTGTTTTTTAAGACTCAAATTTTTTTTTTTTAATATTTGGGTGGAAGATAAGTTAATTCTGTATATTCTTTATAATATATAATAAAATCTAATCTAACTTACGTGTTACTGGCGAGGGGGAATGGTACGAGTACAACTGTACAAGTTTGATTTTAAACAAATAGTCAATAATATTTTGTCTTTTTTCCTACTTTAGATATAAATTTAATTTATATTGTTATATTATACTTACATATATAATATATAGTCTTTAAGCATGTATATGTAATGGGTATACAAAGCGTAGGTACCTCACTATGTTTAGATTGGTGAATACGAAAAAAAGACATTATAGTCTTTAGTGCTTGTTATTCATAACGAGTGATACATATAAGGTAGGCATATTCAGAGCTCAAAAGTACCTATTGTTTGTTAATTTTGAACTTCAACTGATTTAGACCTAAGTGGCTATGTCATTTAACGTTTCGACAAACTAATCGCAAGAAATACACATTCGTTGCAATTATTTAATATTATTTAATTTTCTCTATTTTTACAGAACGAATATTTGTTAATCCTGCCATAGGCGTAACTTGGACTCTTTTCACGTTGGGGCAAAAATATTTTTGTAGCAAATGAACATAATAATATGTTTAAGTTGGTGGGGGCAATAGTAATTATAGTAACCAATTTACGCCTATAAATCCTGCAATGAAAATAAAAAAACAGAACATGTATTGCAAATTAAAATGAAATGACCATTATTATGATCAAGAATTGACTTATTTTAAAATTCCAAACGGAATGTATTGTGTTAAGGATTTGTGGAGAATCAATGAAAACACATATTTTGTTAAAGATAAATAGTGGTACTCGTATGTTATGTTCAATTGTTAAGCCGCAACTACAACTATTTGAACTACGGGTTACGATATAGCATTATGATGACCATATTATATCAGTAAACCTTGACATCACCACCGTAGAAGTTTCGGAAAGTCATTTGTGGGTAATTTACATCGTCGTTTACAATTACCTATTGCTATGGATATAATATGTGCTAAAGTATGCAAATGATTTAAACCGCATTGTTGATTTTGCCAAAAACTTTAGTTATAAACATAGATATATTATATACTATAGTTACTTAATCAGATTATCTAGTTTTTATATTTTACTTTTAATCACTACTTAAATGTCATAAGATATGCTGACAAATATACACGGTTAATTCAGTTGAACCTGAAAAATCGTGGGTAGATTTAGGATCAATTGACTATATTGTTTAAAAATATTAGTTATCATAATGAATAATGACTAATTAAGTTTGTTATAACTATTATGATATATATTATGTGGATTTAGGTTGGAATAATATTTTTTGTGGTTGTGATGATGGGTTATGTACTTATGTTTGTGTTCTTATTTTATTTCCCATTTCAAAATTCGGAACTAGTTTATGCACAAAATAACGTAGAAATATCAAATAACTGCTTTGTGCAATAATATGCCATGCGTTTATTGTACGCATATATATTTATTCAATTACTTACTCTGTTGTGTGTTTAAAAAAATTATTTCCACGTGTCATTTTATTTTCTAGATGATAATTACTCGTATACGTCAATGTACAGTACATTAACTATGTGGGAAGTATACTAAAATTGATGTAGATACTCATGTTATTAAACGGCAACTTATTGTGAAAGAAATTCAACTGAAAAATATAGCTCATAATTTTTATTATTTTTTATCTCAATCTAAAATTATATGTTGTTCATTAAATTTATAATAATCTTAGTTCGGTAACAACAGAATAATAGTTTATTTTTACAGGAGTAAGGAGTAAGTATAAAATTAATAATTCCAAAGTGGGTAAATAGATTGTATATTATTTTAGTTTGCTGAAAGAAGAATTTGCTTTTAAGAAATCAAGATTTCATATTTTGAAAATTTGATAGTTGTATATTACTCCACCTGATATTGTCTGATTATGTGCTGTATTATGTATTTTAACTGATTCAAACTCGTGTGCTGAAAAATTTAATTATGAACAATCTAGAATAATGAACGCAGCTGAATCTTTTAACAGACATTTTAATAATGATAATGTATGTTATTTATTATCTAGTTTTATTTTTACTTATCAAATTGTAAAAATCCGATATGATAAGTTGTGATTTTAGTTAATTTGGGCAAATTAGAGCTACTTGTTTGATATGCGATGCTTGTATAATAAGCAAAATATAATTATCAGTTATCATACTAGTAAACTATCGCGCTCAACATTTTTGAATGGGGGAAGAATAAAATTTTTTATTATTATCTGACCACATTAAAACAAAAAAATACATTCATTCTAGTATTTATAGTATTTATCTGTAGATGCTATTTTATTACCTATAATAATTTATTATTACTCATGTGTAAGGGAATAACAAAAATTAGCGTTTTTTATAGATATGTATTATAACTATTATATATGTTATTATTTATATTAATAAAATCTTAGCAAAAAACACTTAGTGATGATAACAATAAATGTATTTCATTATTTTATCATATTACATTTTATTTTCATTAATCAGTTTTACTAATATGAAAAATTAAAATCACACAGAAAAAAATATTGAAAACATGAAATTTTCTTTTAACAATAAATGATGCGTACCTAAGCCAAAGTGAGCACGCCCATGATCACCGTTGTACGACCGTGAACAGAAAACATGAACAATATTATATCTATAATGTTCATACAATTATTATAACGGGTGCAGTTTATACGAAATGTTAATAAGTTAACAAGAACGCGCGCGGTGGTAAATGTACATTGTGTTTACAAGTATTATGCATATATAATAGGGTGAGCGCGTGGCAGCTTAATAGGTAGTGTTTTGCGATTAAACGTCCGATCGGGGGAGGTTTAAACAACATTATAAGATACGCGACGACGGTGGTATGGCGGTGCGTAGGTATTATTAAACAGATTGACTCATTTAAAATGAAAGATTTTAAAAGCAACAATAACTCAGTTTTGCAGAAACATCGCGGCGCGGCAGTGGGAACCTTACTGTAGAGAAAAAACTTTCATTGGATTTTTTTCTTTTTGCCTCACAGTCTAAAAGTTTCCATTAATCGTGTGTCGTTTAACCGCTAGCGGCGCCGCCGCCGCCGCTGCCGACGACGACGACGCGGTCGTTTTGTTTGTGCATAAATTATTATGTATACGCTCGCGCGATTTTGACAAAGTAAATGGAGTGCGAACGCGCTCAAGGCGCACACCCTAAAAAAGCAACGAAAAAACGTAGTGTGTTTGACAGTTTATTTTCACTATTTTTCGTGTTTTCTTTTCGACCCCTTCCGCCGACAACAACAACGACGACGACGACGACGATGACGACAACGACAACATGACGTCAGGTCGTTTATTCATATTAAAACGTTTAAAACTCACTGTGGCGTGTGTTTGTCGGTACTCGGTGTGTGTTCGCGCGTGCGTATTTAGGCGTGTACACACTTAACGTAATTAAATTAAACCACGCGGACTACGGACTATAGACGACGATATCTGCGTCGTGACTTGGCGAAAAGAAATTATTATTATTATTATATATCATTTTCGATTCTGTTGTGTGTGCATAGATGGGGGTGGGAAGGGTGTTAAGGGTGTAATATGGTATACGAATATCGAGTTAATAGGATTTGAGTTTTTCTACACACAGTTTTTCGTTTCTATCTCTCTCTCTCTCTATCTTTATCTTTCTCTCTCTGATGACGACGATGGTTATTATAGGGCCCATTGCCGTCGGTGAGTTATTGCCGTCTTCGGGATTTGTCAATTTTTAATCGCGCTCGGGTCCCGAGAATAGATGTGGTATGGTGCGTGCGTATGTGATAGCGTGTATTTTATAAACGAGATTGTGTGGCGGCGGTCCCCTGAGAAAGAGAGAGAGAGAGGGAGCGAGTGTGAGAGAGTTTCAGTCAGTTGGTCTGAACGCTTTACGTACTTATATATATATATATATATATCTTATGCTATATGATTTATGGAGGTCATCTATAATGCCGAACGCACCCGCCGCGGACAAACGGATGACCTCGCACTACACCCTCTCCGTCTTTTAGTCGTCGTCATCCGCCTCGTTTCGGTCGTCTTGGTCATCGTCCTCTACCTCTCCTTGTCACCGTCTGCATCTCGTATGGTCCTCGTCGTTGTTATTATTATTATCATCATTGTTATTAACATCAGCTGATATATGTGATTATACACACACACATACTGTAATGTATCTCGTCTCGGCATACATAAATATAGATAACAAAAATGAAATTTTCTCCCCTCCACTGTGATGTATATATAATTTGCCGATATATTTTACACAAATTATACATCAGTTCTGTAGTCGCCAGTCGAATGTTTTTCTTTTTGGTAAAATACCACATGATGGTCAAACAGTTAGATTAGATTTTCAAGCTTGGCATGATGACGACTTACCTCGTTGTTTTCCAGATGAAAACTCTTTTTTGTGTTTCTTTATAATAATCATAACGAAATACGACTATAAGGTGGAAAATGTACCATGGATTTACTAAACTTACATACCTATACCAAACACGCGTTACATATTTAGTAAATTGCAGCGTTTTATTTAAATATTATAATAGTATACAGTTTACACACTGCGTACGTACAATTACATACATCCTAGTATCCTATACAGTCTACACAAGAGCTTACCTATATAACATTATTTAGTGGCTTATAATATATTTTACTTAATCTATTGTAACGAAAATAATAATTCGATAGAAGTTACATGTGCATTTTAATATTTGTATACTATAAATAGATAAATATATTATACAATTATATAGAAGAGTATTAAGAGATCCACGCAATTTTTATATTACTTATTATTTAAATATTACCTCGATGATATTTCCCCTTTTATCTTATACATAATATTATTGTATACTGTATATTTGAAATATGTACGAAGGGTAGATTTGACGGTACAAAGTTGACATTTGATCAACCGTTTGATCTCGGCTGTACTCTCCATCTCCCACGAGAATTCTTCATGTCTGACCATCATGGCACGAATACCCATATAATTTTATTTTATTTCCGTTTTATCTCTGTATACAGTGCGTTAGAAAAATCTTATTGTTATTATTTATCATTTTATTTGAATTCAATGTTCATTAAATATATTTTGCAATTCACATCAGCGGTTTTCTAACAGTATAATTTTATTATGTTAATTATATCTGTATACTCCGTGTCAATTTATTACTAAATTTACAATTATTGCAGATGTCACATGTACAACTGCAGTGTCGTATACTATAAATATTATAATATAGATATAATATATGTCATTGACATATGTAGAGCCTATGAGGCAAAATATACTGAGGAAACATAATATTATGTTATTTAACGCCCCTCCGTCCTGCGCGTGGGAAGATTTATACTGCAGCCGTAATTCGACAGAATTGTGATATTATGACGTATGCCTGTATATCATACGATCCACTTGCAGTGATGGAGAAGAGAACGGTTGTCATACGGCCGATAGACCTCAATTCATTATTTTATGTTTGTTTTAATCTAATAAATCTGTTTTTGACCCAATAATTTTTCATACAACCTTTTAAGACTGATCCAGACTATTGGTGTAAATACCAATTGAGTCATTAATAATGGTTTTTTTTTTTTTTAAAGGACTAAAACTAATCTGGGTTATTCAAATTACAAACCATATAATTTTTGTCTTGTTGAGGCTGAAAAGGTAACGAACATACAACTAGAATACAAGCAATGGACATGTCATCATACCTCACTATAAGTTAACAGTATCAGTCAAATTAATTTTTGGATATGGGTCATTAATTTAGAGTGTACAAACGCATAATGCTATAGGTTTTAGTGTGTGTTGCTTATAAGTCATAACGAATTGACGAGTGATACAACAACACTAGACCAAAGACGTTTGAATTGCATCTGAAGTGAAAACAGGTACCTATAATGCTTGAATTTATCTCTATATCCAACAAAACTGCTTAATTTTTATATTATTGTAAATTAATTTTGAAAAATGAATATGATATGTATATTTATAATTTATATCACCATTTTTAAATTATATGTATAATTGATGTAACAATCTTTAAAACCACATTAATATACATTAATAATCTAAATCATTTTCAGAACTATTGACTGATATAGTGAAATTATTTTAAATTTATGAGTTTTATGTAATAATTGGAAATAATTGCAATTCAATCTTAATTTTTTTTATTAAATTTAATGCAATTTCAACATAACTTTTTTATGTTCAAAGTGCGATTTTACAAAAACTACAATTGAGATATTTTATATTAATCATATATTCGGAGACATAGTAATTCAACTATAGTCACAGACCACAGTATTACATAATATTACACCTAATAATTATATGATCGTTAAACACACAGACATACGATTACAGAACAGATTATCAATGTGCGTAATATTAATGATATTAAGTGCAAGTGTGGTGCTAATAAATTCATTAAGTATATTCAAAACAGTAATCGAACATTTAGAAGTATATAAACTAGCATTCCACTTATATGTCAAAAGTCACAATGAATATATTCTGATTTATCAGCTTTGAGTAAATGCATTGAGTTAAAAAAAATTGGTTTGTTTTAATTGACGATACCGGTGTTTTAAAATAAAATGTATTAATAACCAAATAGAGATTCAATTGATAATGATTGCCCAAGTGTTAAGTCTGCATAATACGTACGGTCTGGTTTAGTTTTTTGATAGATAAACGTTTCTGAAGTGACAACTTAAATATGCGTTAAATGAATGTGGATAAACACGCCATAATCAATTTTACTCATATTTAAAATTATTATTATTGTATAAAA
This sequence comes from Aphis craccivora, assembly GCA_009835225.1. NCBI lineage: Eukaryota > Metazoa > Arthropoda > Insecta > Hemiptera > Aphididae > Aphis > Aphis craccivora. The sequence goes on from VUJU01004580.1 coordinate 10,527, forward strand.
TATAATGAATTATCACTATCACATTATGCGTGATGTAAAATACACAAGTAATATGTTATGTACACGTCAATTTGGACAGTTGTAGGTAGCTATACCAATTGGTTTTGGTATATAGATATAGATAATATTGCAAAGTATAATATGTTTATATTATTATGTACAATTTATGGGTTATAAGCTTAAGCTATTTTTTACAGAACCGCATGGTACAAATAACGTACCTATACTCTTCTATATATAGCTAAATATCTAAACAATTAACCCTGGGTAATAAAAATTCGAAAAAAATTAAAATGACAACACAAAATAGAACTTTACAGGTATCAAGAAAGTGGCAATGAAATCAACCAGTAGTCATCACTATAATAATATGTATATATATACCATAATATATGATAGACATTAAATACGATCGTTAATTATTCTACCTATAATACATCTGCCTAAACGCGCAAAACTACCGTGACCCTAAACTTTTACTATTCGCTGCATTAAAATGTACGTATGTATTGGAATAAAAATAAACGATGGATATCTATTAACCGTTTTATGTAATAATATTATGAATGGTCTGGTTGTTGATAAAACCAGTTTCATTGTTTTTTTTTTTTTTACATTTTTTATCGTATTTTACGACTACAAATATTTATTAAGCTATATTATAAAGTAAGTATATTAGTATTTGTGTATAAGTTATATAAAACATCAGACAACGCTCACGCCTGTAATGAAACAAAATCAAAACAAATCGAGCTCTATAATCTGTATTCAATTAAATTTATATCCACATAATATAAAAGTGAGTGTAAAATATTATATTTTAGAATATTTTATTCGCGAATTTCACTGAGGGAATTAGAATGTTTACTGTTTAACTTTTGTTAAAAATTAGAAATGACTGATTGGAAATTATTATTAAGATTAAACGTTACTAATATTGTAGGTCAAATTGTTATTTTTAATTGCTGAAAAAAAATGCACTTTGACGGAACAAAATTTAACATTGGTCAATTTTTAAAATATTAGCTGTGTAAAATATACAGGAAAAATTAATATAGGTATACACACACGATGATATTATCTAAATAGTAAATAAACTAAAAAAATATTATTGATATTATAATAATATAATATAATATAATAAATGTGCAAATAAAGTCTACGAAGAATACGATTTTTTATTGTCTTTATTTTATTTGAACGATATTTGTGCTTAAGCCTAATAATAAACAAATAATAGACATTGTTTTGATTTTAATTTGTTCCTAGTAAATTCTTGTGACGTATTTTACGTATATAATATATTATTCACATAATATATTGTTGGAATTTATGATTTACTCACTTTTACCTTAAACTTCGAAAACATTAAATTAATATTACTATTTATTATTGGTATAAGGCTTTCAAAGTTATGGGTTTCTCAGCGCGTGTAACACTAAAATATTTAGTTCTGTCAACTTCTTCTATGTGCTTTACTTGGCTTTGGTTTACTCTATCTTAGAGTATGAACTATGAAGTGATTGTTTGGAACTCTATAACTTGGCTAAAAGCCAACTGCTTATTGAACACATCCAACACAAATCTCTTGCCTACGTTGTCCATATTACTAAGATTGAATACTCTCGTCACAATTATTTTCTTTTATGAAATAATTTAAAAACTCCCATTATTACTTTTAGGTACTTAAAATCTGACCTAAATTTTATTTCCTCTTAAATCAATAGCTTATTAGACACACTCTCGACCTTCTGTCTCGTATACAATATACTTATAATATTTTTCTGTGTAATTTTTAATGTTCCCCCTCACACCTATAGTCACTATATACAAGTATTTTTTTTTATAAAAGTTATAAACAAGACTAACATAATATGGATATAAAATTAAAACACTTCTAAAAAAAAAAAAAAATACGTACAAATATTCAAAAAGAAACCAATAAGAATTAATTTTAAATGATTTTATAAATTTAAAAAAAAAAATGTATTTTTTATTAAAAGTTACATGGCTCTTATTCAGTCAATTTTGAATTTAGAATATCGAAATCGCTTTAAAAAATAGGCCGATCCGAATATGGTGTTCAAAATAGATGTTTCTATAAAAAAAGTTTTTACTTTTTAACGTATATGAGTAATGTACAATTTAAATAATTTAAATGCTATATCCTGAAAGTGATGAAAATATAGATACGTGCTATAACGGTTTACCTAACGATGTGTAAATTAGGTTCTTTTCATTATTATAACTTAATACAGTAGTTATTATTGATATATTCATTTTTTTTTTGATAATTTAAAATTGTATTTAATTAGGTATCTATTTTTTTTTTATCGTGCAATTGTTTAAGCCTAACTATTGAACGGACTTAATTCTTTGTTCATTAAAACCAAGTAACATTATTTATTATATAAGTACCTAATAAACAATTATAATACATACAATTTATTACACTCAATAAATTATAATTTAAATTGTACATGCCGAAAACGTCACATACATTATTGTGATAAACCGGACGAATTTTGGTTTTGCATTATTTTCGATTATTCCCCACTTTTATTACTTTTCGTTCACAGGTAATTTAATATAGAGCCTATGTAAAAACTACGTGATAATCAACACGGACTATTAAATAAAATAATCATCATACGAAAAATCAATGTTGGGTAAGTTATTTTTAAAAAGTAATTAAGTTACTTTACTTTTCATTCTGAAAAGTAAAAACATTTCTTCTTGTTATAAAATTAAAAGATAAATAATAATGAGTAGTCATACACACTCATACATATCAATATCAATTACCTAGGTAAGCTAATATTTTAATATTATTGATAATACACATAAGACAGATGCGGCGCGGCGTATGTAATGCACTCGCGGTCGTATACATTGTATAGTTTACAGCTCCCGCTTTGCGGCGCCTCACAACGGACGTTGATAGATAGTTGTAGTAAGTAGGTAACAATTAAATAAAATAGAAACTGTACAATATTATTAATATTATTATTATAGTATCGACAGGTAACCTGACTTGCGACAACCCATTGCCACAAAACTTTGATCTCCCATCAAAAATTTCCATTATCTACCTATTATTTTACGAAAAGACAGCTGCAAACATGCTACTAGGTTTGTGTGGGAATGTATATTCAAAATATAATATTATATTTTATAAATTTGATTTCTATTGTAAGATTATAAATATTATTATGCATATTAACTCAAATAAACTACTTAATAATGTGACTAATCTACTATTAGTGTTGAAGCATAATATGTATAATAATATATACATTATAGTATTACCTATACATGTAGGTAATCATAATATTATAATGTTAGAAAAAATATAGATTTAATATTGTATCTATAATCTAATGACAAATTATAATAAACATTTTAGTTGTAACATTTTTGTTAATCTTATACAAATGCTGTGTAGAATTTATAGCAATAACTGTAAATCATTCAATCAATTTAAATAAACTGAAAGTTACTTATTATTTAATGATAATTTAATTACTGCGTTGTTAATGTAAACCAATGTAAAGATGTTTTATTTGATCGAATCATTATCTATATTAGGCTTAATTTCATTATTATTGGTATGTAGGTACTATAATACTGATTATTTGATTTTAGTTTCTTTTTACAAAGTTGTATTAATATTATAGTACTGTATTACCATTGTATATGATTATTCATATAATTTTGTCGTTAAGACAATGTATATATAAAACAGTAAGCTGATTGACTGATCAATTGACAGCTCAAACCATTAGACGGATCGGGCTGAAATTTGGCATACAGATGGCTATTATAACGTAGGAATCCGCTAAAAAGGATTTTTGATGATTCAACCCCTAGGAGGTTAAAAAGGGTAAAAATTGAAAACTTTTTTTTGTATTCCGATTTTTTTGAAATTAAGTATATATACTCGATACTACAAATAAACATTGTCTATAAACTTTATTTTGTGAAATTCAACACCTAAAAGGGGTTAAAAGGGTTGAAAATTGTATAAATAGAAAAAACAGCCTAGCAGAAATCACTGTGGTTATAACTATGAAATTCGGACAGTATTTTTGTTTTATAGTATAGACACCCAATAAGAAAGGATTTTTCAAAATTCAACCCCTACCATTGGGTTGAAAGTGGTACCTCTGGTCAAAGTGAAAAAAATTATCTAGCTGGAACCGCTGAAGCTATAAGTATGAAATTTGGACAGTAGTTTTGTTTCATAGTGTAGACATTCACTAAGAAAGGATGTTTAAAATTAAAACTAATTAAGTTAATTAAAGATGATTTCTGAAGTCCGATTTTAATGGATGTATTCGTTGTAGTCAGGACTATGTCTGTTTAGGAAACACTTTCAATTGTAAATGTGATTTGTCCATAATTCTAGGACATAAAAAAGTTGCTGGACCACAAAAAGTATGTTTAATTCACTTTCACTTATTTAAAAAATAAGGAACAAAAATTACGCACGTTTGCAGGTCCTCTAACACGTTGAGCTTCGTGGCCATTATCGGTGCATAGCACGTGTCGCCGCGCCGAAAATACGTCCGATCGACTATGCCTCGTTATTAGGTATACGGGTTTTATACTTAAACCTGGCAACGACGGGTAATTCAGCTAGTAATATATATTTAAGAACTCAACACTTTCAATACAAACAGCTGTTTATAAAGAAGACGTACAAAGTTTTGTCTGTATATTTTAAATGTAATAGTTTCGTGTTTGTTTACAAATTCAATAATTCAAAACATATATTATATGAAGTACAACTATATTGTAACGTAGTGTAGATAATAGATATACACTTATCTTATTATTATACTGTAATTTACATTAAATATTACTTATTATTTTGTTGTATTTATTTATATTAATTTATTTTAACATTTGATTCTTCAACTTTACACGATTTATTAAATTTAACTGTTTTTAGTTTTTTGTCATCATTCTACAATTGTTTTATAATTGCACTATTGTAGTAAGGTATATGCTGCAGCAGGATTTACAATAATTTTAATTCACCAATTAATTACTTCATTTGAAAAAAAAAAATACTTACTACCTAGGTACTATGAGTTATTAGGATATGTTGACGTTTCTAAAATAGAGATCGCGTTATAACATTACTTACACCAAAATGTTGTATTTAATATTAACTGTCTACATAAATTTATTACCATTAATAATATTTAATTTTACACAATATTAAACAATCAGTACATTAGTTATAAATCATAATAATGTACATTATACCTACTTATTTTTATGTTGTGGACATCGTGACAAAAAAAAAAAAAAAATTATAATTTAATTTTTTAGTGTTGTTTTTTACCATTATTACTAACAGTGATTCTCAAATTTGGCATTTACCGTTAGATGACAGAAATTTATTTACACGCAAAATAATATTATAATATTAGTTTTGTGACGACATGTTTCCGCAAAAAATAATAAAAAATGAAAACCAATTTTTATGTAGAACTTATATACAGGTTCTAATACAAAAATATTAGATTCACATAATAGGATGTCCGATGTATCGCTTCCAAGACGATAAACCAAAAAATAACAACATTAATATTATACTAAAATATCTGATTAAATTATTATTATTATTAATTATTAATTTATTTGTATTATTTAAGTTTGGTTTCATGATTTTTAAGTAAATTCATTCAGAGCAGTCATATAAATTAGGGATGTTATGCAATTGTTGAAAATATAAATTATTATAAACTATTAAATTAAATAAAAATACAATTTTTTTTTTAAAGTACACCATAAATATCTAATTTGTGTAAAACAATAAAATTGAGAGCCACTGATTTACATATACACTATGTGTATATACCTATTATATACAGAAGCTTTTGTGTCGACAAAATGTTGGAAATAAAAGCACGGTCATCTCATGGTACCTTATATATATATATATATATTGCTCGTGTCTGTTTAAGCGTTAGAGATGGTGATAAAGCTCGTTATCGCAAGATTGAATAAGACAAAGAACAAGTATCTTTCTTTCTAGTCGACGGATCGTAAAATAATTATAAAAAATACGCAAGCGATCAGACCGGTTTTCTTTTTTATATTTATTCTGAGTTCACCCTATCGTCTACATATTATATTATTAATATTATTATTATATATCTTTTATTCTATTGAATTTTCCTTTTACCAATTTATATATACGTGTGTAATATACTCCTTACTTATGTATACACAGTGAGTACCAGTATATATATTATGACACTGTTATGCATATTATTTTTTATGTAAAAACCATTTGTCATTATACTATATAGTGTGATACATTGGAGAAAAAATCGATATTGTCATTGTACAATGTACACATGTATGATAATTGACAAATTGGTTCTCCAGGATGCCTTCTTGATGGCCTGTAAAATAGGATTATAATAATAATTACTCATATGTCAAAATATTAAGGTGATAATAAATTGTTGTATAGTATAATAATTAACAATTTCCAATTGATTGCATAATATAAAACAATGAAACCTGCCTGTTGGCTCAATAAAATAACAAATTCAATATATATTTAAGCAATAAAGCACGTTGTCTGAATGGTCAACCAATACTCACAACTCACAAGTATGAAGTTGTTAAGTGATGAATTCTATTTAACGCGACTCTCGCCGGAATATATAGATAAAATATAAGAGTACAAATAACAAAAAATAATACAATAAGCCCCCGTGTGAGATGATCACTCAGCCACCTTCAACTGATGAACAATTCACTGAAACAATCTGCAGTTACATAAAAATATAAGTCGAGTACAGGAAATCACGTAATCGAAATTTCTGCTGATAAGCGTATACTACATATTATTATAGACTGTTAAATGAATATAACATTAAAGGCTGCTATAGATGTTGAGTCCAACAATATTTACCAGACAACAAATTCACAAACGTTTTCGACTGAAAACGATACGAATAAAACTGACAATAAATACAATAGAATGAAACTTTGTGCAAAATAAAATTGGCTACGAACGGAGAGGAGTATTTTATGTCGTATGCGTGTAACTCGGTAACTCGAGAGAAAAATAAAAAAAAGCTGTGAACAAAATTTTGGTTACCATACAAACAGAAACGAACAACGAACAAAAAATTTAAAATCACCGACATGAAAAACGTAACTTTTTTTGGGCCAAAACAAACAAAATACAAAAAAATCATTAATAAAATATATAAATACAGAAAACATTAAAAAAAAATACCGTTTACTTCGCACGTCGCTCGCAATCAGTCCGATAACACATGGTGGTGGGACGATGATGAAGTGCGTGGCCCCCAAAACAACTGTCGCCCGAC
>VUJU01004581.1:0-17887 GCA_009835225.1 Aphis craccivora
ACCAACAATCGTCATACCAACACCACGTACCCGTCAAGACCATCACCAAAAATGTGCCACAACCGTACCCCGTGGAAGTAGCAAAACCGTATCCTTACCCGGTCAAGGTGGCCGTTCCAGTCGACAAGCCGTACACCGTGGAAGTACCAAAACCGTATGCTGTGCACGTCGAGAAACCGTATCCCGTTAAAGTTCCAGTGCCCCATCCATACCCCGTGGTCAAGGAAGTGCACGTACCCTACAAAGTGCATGTCGACCGCCCATATCCAGTGCACGTAGATAAACCGTACCCGGTTTACGTCGAGAAGCAAGTGCCATATCCGGTCGAGAAACAGGTGCACGTGCCAGTCAACGTACCGGTCGACCGTCCATACCCAGTTCACGTACCCGTCGAGAAGATCGTACCGTACCCGGTCGAGAAGCAAGTCCACTACCCGATCAAGGTTCCAGTCGAACGTCCGTACCCCGTGCCCGTGGTGAAGAGTATCCCTTATCCGGTCGAGAAGGAAGTTCCGTATCCGGTGTACAAGACGATCCCGTATCCAATCAAAGTGCCCGTCAAAGTCGCCGTTCCAGTTCCGTACCCGGTTAAGACATACCAGCCCGAACACTACGAACACCAAGAACATCATGAAGAACACGATTACCATCACGGTAGCAGCGGATATTAAGCTAACTCACATTTTAATCTAGTCATACTCGAGCTCAAAGTGTTCTGTTTACATTTATTGTACAGCATATAAATCATACTCACACATTGTAATTACATGAACAATTATTAAGACAATGTTTATTTTACAGTAGGTAGTTATTTTATGATCGAGTCGTATAATAATAATTTGTTAAATTTTATTTTTGTTGAAATTGAAAAGATCTCGATAGTTGAGTCGTCACAATATTATTATACTAAACCAAATATATAATGATGATATACTTATAAAATAATATTTGCGTGACAAAAATAGTTATAGAAGTTATAATTGTGTTTGTATTGTTATATATATTATATTATGTTTGTTTAATGTTTATGTTTAAAAATGATGTACTAGCTATATTCTGTTTTTTATAGTCTTTTCTATATTATATTATATGTTTAATAAAAATAATTATTTTTATACTATGTTTCATATTTTTATTAAATTCTACATATTATAATTATTTATCGAAATGGCGAAAGTGACTAATAAAACTCACTACTTCTACCTAAGTGGAAATTCATTTAAAATTATTATGATTGGTTGATAGGTTTTTAGTAGAATTTATATAAGTAGGTACTTACTGCAGACTGAAAATAATATCGTACTTATTACTATTGATAATGAACTCAGCCCAAGATATTTATATCATTTTAAAAAATTGCCTGCGCGAAGTACATTATCGTTTATCGTTTATATATTTAAGTTAATTGTGTTAATAACATAAATATTTGAAAAAAGTAATAGGACTAATAATAGACTAAAAGTATAGTATAAGTATGTAACTATATTATCTGCAGTTAAATATATTTTATATATATAATATTATGATGTTATTAACTATTTTGTTCCCCTTTAATATATAAAATTGTTATACTAAAAATCATAAACTATTAAATAATTATGCTCAGAACATTAAGTCAATAACACACGTTTTATACTTAGATTATTAGAAAAAGCAAAAATTCGATTTAATAGTGTACATTTTTTTCACAATATAATAATGTGTAGTTAAAAGTTTTAAATGTTATCAAATAAAAAGAAACAATAGTAAGATATATTTTTTACATAAATAATTACAAAATGAATATTAATTATTTGTTATATTATTTATTTTTCATACTTGAAACACGTAAATAACTTACTGCATAGGTACCTAATTAAATTTTTTTTAACGTATTTATTGAAAACAATGGACCTAAAATGTGCATAATTTTACAATTAAATATTATAATTTAAGTCTGTAAAATAAATTAGGTAATACCTGATACTCGTACTTTTAAAGGGAATAGATTAAAAAATAAAACATAATTTTTTTTTTCTATTTAGAATGTAGGAATATTTTTGAATAATTTGTATCTTTTTAAATATTTTATTCTTCGTTAAATAGTTTCTAGTTCATCTAAAGCTACTGAAAATACATTTCTATATTTTTCAATTTGGTATGTTATTAAACTAACAGAGAGTATTAAAAAAAAAAACAACTAAATTACAGTAATTATAAATATGATTTGTATTAAAAACTAAACTTTTAATTTTAATTGTTGTAATATTTGCGCATAACTGGTATAATAATATTATTCTTTTTAGAATATTTAGTATTGACTAGTGATTAAAATATTGTTAACAACTCCAATAAAGCCATTATTTTTTTTATTTTTTAGATCTAAGCGAAACAGGGAATATCTTTTTACGATTTAGTTGCTTTTGTTGGAATTAAACACTTTTAACTTCACTACGAACATTATTGTAACAAGACTGGCACTTTATAGTTTATGGAAGCAACGATTTATTAATAAAAAACAAAAAGCATTAAAATAATGAAAAGTGAAATAAGGGTTCCCATTAAAAATAGAAAGTTTTGTAACAAAAATGTCTGTTCACGTTCAACTTTTCGGATGATTCATCGAAACGTGAACATTTATTATAATTCATATTATACACCATGCATGATGACTATTTTAATAATATACATTAATTTAATTTTGATGGTTATTGAAATATATATTTTTTTACATAAATTGAAATCATTAAAATACAATATTATTTTCGTTCGGATAATTTTGTTTTTATTTTTAAATTATTTCATTTATCATTTATCATTTTCCCCTAAGTTTCTAGTTTTTTAAATTACAGTGGCTGTTTATTTTTACTTTTATTTTCCAACGAAGAATATTTTTCTGAGAATTTAAATCCATAAAAGTATCATGCTTAACTAGTAGTTCATTAATGATAAGTGATAACTAATAAGTGTTTAAAGTTTTGATGAGTGAAGTAACAGACTGCCATTTTACGAGTTATCACTTTTCCAATTCACTCCACACTTCATAGCTTTAAATACTAATAAATACTAATAATTTATTTATAACTCGTATTCAATTATATAACATCAACATTTTCAAAAAATCTACACCTACGGAATATAGTGCTATATTATGGTTTCTTTCAAAATCTTTAATACACCCACATGTGTTATCTCTGTCTTATAACATACTTAAAATAGGTACTGTTTTGCGCGGGATAACTTTACTTTCTTGATATTTATATCAGAATTACCAAAATTATAAATCATATTGGGAAGAATTTTACCGGTGTTTTAATTTTAATAATAATAATAATAATTAAATAAAAAAAAAACATTTAGTTCCCAAACCGATAACATTAGGTAACTGTAGTCATCATGTTATCAAAAAAATCGAAATCTCTACGACACAGATAAAGCTTTTATCAATGCGCTTTATAATTTTGATAATTTTTATATAAATATCGAGAGGATAGTCATCCCGCTCAAAACAGTTTTAACTATGTTACGCATGTGGAAGATAGAGGCAACACATGCCAGTGTGGTGTCCTCTTAATAAACTATTATTTCATGATACAAACACTGTTTTTTAACCGTTAATAGGTACTTTAATTTTTTGAGATGATTAGTGTTTACTGTTAAAATAATCACCCTGTATGTATATGGTTTTAAATCGATAAAAAAATATTTGCATCTCTAAACTCTTTTTAAGTAGTTAAGTATGTTATTCCACAGTCGACAAAACTGTTTTCCAGAAAAACGACAAATAACAAACACGCGTTAAAAATAATTTTTCTACTAAATCACAAATTTCTCGGTAAATAATTTTCTTCGAGTATCCAACTAGCACATAGAGGGGTGTTCTGTGTAATGGATTACAGTTGTTTCCTAGGACCATTTATTTGGACATATAGGTGCGGCGTTTCCAGGTCTGAATTTCACAAAAACCATGGCCCCAGTTAAATTACTCTTCATACAACACAATGTGTGTATCAGTATATATATATATATATATTGTCTATTATTATCTAACAGCTATTGCTTTTCGAAAATCCATTCTTATCGGAATCTATAAGACACCTGCAATTGGTAGGTAGGTAAGTATATATTTGTTTCGTACAAAATTCCATCTGTATTCATTAGTGATTTAGTTATACTTATACTTCGTAATCGAATGAGCTCAAATACGTAAAAAAAAAAAACATGAAACAGTTGAAATCATTGCGTTTACGTTTTACGGTAAATTACATAATACGATTATCATTTTTATAAAATCACAAAAAAATATGAAAAGCTCTAGTAATCGTATTATCATATAACTGTAACCTAGTTATATTAAATTTAATTAATGGCGACGTAACCATCATAACCAGTTTGAAAATAAATGTATCATACAATGTAAAAAAATATATAATTAGTATTATATTTTAATCTAAAAACTCACCAACTACAATCGAAAATATTAAAAGTTCAAAACTGTTTTAACTTGAGCTGGTGACTATTTGAATGTGAACTAAATAATGATATTAAAACATTTTAATATTATTATAAAATTATATTAGTTTCAGAAAAAAAAGTAAAAATGCTATTACATTTTATGATTCCAAACAATCTAATTAAACAGACAGATGTATTGTACAACGGGAAGTACCAAGATACTATATAACTTTATAATTATTAATATGAAGGATATATGGCAATGAAACACTCACTGTAGTTCTTCGTGGACGTTTAAGTGCAATATTTATTTATTCCTACAAAATTTGAGTGTCCAATCATCAAAAATAACAAAATAAACACAACATAAGATAGATTAAATAATTTTTATTTTTCACTCATTATAAAAATAAATTAAAAATTATGTTATTGTTGAAAAATAAAACATATAATTAATATCAGAATCAAATCAATGTTATATAACTACATATTATAAGTAGTAAGTAGTAAGTACTAAAATAAAAAAATAAACGCATATACAATTCATATTCAATACAGTTGATATATTACATTTAAGTTCAAAATACTAAAGAGTATATAATTGTGTATATATATAAAATAATAATAATAAACATTTACAATTTTGAATTCAAATATATTTTATAGAATACAATTCAGACAAGTTATTTTTTAGATATTTCTATTCATAATAACAGAATTTTAATCCTTATACACAAATCTAATATGATCTAATTATATAATTTTATATAATTTATAAAGTAAGTAGTATAATAAATACTACCATAATATTATTATTTACTATACCTATTACTATAATATACCTAATGTAATACATCAGATTTATAGTTTAGTAATAGCATATGTAATTGATACGAATAACTTTTTTATACTGATGGCATATATTTATTTATTTATTTCATATTTTTAAGTTTATATTTAGTAACCACAGTGCACAACAAGAAGTTATTATTATGTATTTAAATTTTATGTCAAGCCTCACATCAAATATTAATATAGCTAATGATTCTATATTTAGCTCCAACAACCGGTTTCACATATCGAGTTGTGTGAGGATTAATTTGATCAGAATTTATAGGAAGATGTTTTTTTTTTTTATATATAAAAATTGCATTTATGGTATTTGCGGAATGAAAACAAATTACGTAAACTTAAAATGTACACACGAACATGTTCTCGTATGCAAATAAAGCCCACAAATAAAATGTTAATATTATAAAATAATAAATATATTTTATTTCACACCTGAAACGAAAGTACTTACTCTTTTATTTTTCAACACCCACCCATACGACACGGATATTATCTTAAACCAGCGATATAATATGGGTGATATGTGTATTATTGTTACACTACAACTCCGCATAAGACAGTTGACTTAATCATTTATTTCTACTAATATCAAAACGATCGATTATAAATGTTCGCACTTTCTGTTCATCTCGGACTCATATCAAATATATATATATATATTATATAGATATACTGTTATGTCTATACTTATTCACGTCATAATATGTAATAATATTATATGAAATTATGCCACTACAATACTGCATATATTATTAGTTTATTGTACACGGGTAAACGAGTTTATTTCCCGTACATATCCGTCCATTTGCATTTCTGATCGAATTCCGTGCTCCTTTTTTCTATTATAATAAAGGTATACCCACAAGTAGTTATGTAGTTTTGTTTTTTATCAGATAAAATTATTATAATATTAATTCCGATATCGTTAAATCGTGCGTCCCATGCACCTATATTCACATTATACATTTTCCCTGTGTACGCTGTAGGTAATAATATATGTTTCCCCTTAATCGAGTGTTTTCATCAGATAAACTAGTATAAATGGATTTCCATCCACTAATACCAATATAAAAACAAAAACTGAGCATTTACACTAGTGCAGAGTATTCCATGCTATGGAAATGTCTATATGTGTCGTATGCGAACCGATTTATTATAATACCTTTGTAAGTTACGCCAGTTTCAAAATTTTTGCTGAAAGTGACACATTTTCAACTTTCTCCGTCCACCACCATACAAATATAGATAGTATGCTTGTTGAAATCTTGTGTGAAAAGGACGGGAGAGCATAATATTTAGTTTTGAACTCGACTTTGAATAATTATTGCTCATATTATTATTCACCATAATCGATATAAATGATTAAAAACTTGTTATATTAAATTTTAAAATCAAAAACACGAGTTTCTATCGACGAGGACTGGTACCTATACAATATAATATTTAGCGAACATTTTTTTTCCATTAGGTATACGTTTGTCATTTCTAACAAGTTCCATACCATGTTTTCGAAATTGTATACAACTTTGTGTTGGGATTAGGAATAAAATAAAAATATGTACTTTCGCGTGGTACAATATAACACGCTAATATTGTGTAGTGACGACTGAAAACCGGACGCCAAAGCCACACAGGTCCTTCACCCAGAGAATTGTCGTCGCGGACCATGCACGTGCCTGTGCAATCACGTGCCGGAGTCGCGCATCGTTCTAATTAATTTATTATGCGTGGCGGAAGATATTGAACATAAGGACATCATACTATCGTTTTTTAATCGATCACATGTAACACGTTATATTACATGAGATGAGAAAATAAACTAATTCGAATAACGGAATAAATCACATCTGAATTAAATATGCACAACGCGATGAAGATATAAAATAATAATTATTATTGTTTATATTAATGATAATAGAAATTTATAAATATATATGCTTATATTTCATATTATAAATATTTTATAGCCCCCCCCCCAGCTGTAAGTAAGTATTACACGAAAATAATCTATATAGATACACTTTTGAGTCAAGCATGGTTTTAAAACCTTCATGAACATCTAATATCATATTATAATTAATTTATGTATTAATAAATATTAAAGACTAAAGTATTCACATAATAATATGGAAGATTGTATTATAGAGAAAACAAAATTTTAAAACAATGTTTGTGTAGTTGTGTATTTGTGTTTTATCCATAACCACCAGCTTATATACACAGGAGGATCAAAGATAAAAAATTCGAGTCCAATAGTGGCAAATATGATTGTATGATTCTACTAAAATTGCATACCAGTATAATAATAAATGGTGAAAAAAAAAATACTCAAGAGTCATTGATTGGTTTTTGAGGTAAATAGTCAATTATTGATGAACATATTAGCATAGAGATGATATTTTATTTCTTGTTTTGAGCCTAAGAATTATAGATCCAACATTGCATTCGAGTCTAATGAGATTGAATGCATAAAGGTTAATAAATATAGTATCATACAAGTTTGCTTACATTTTAATTGAGTGATAAAATTGTGCCCTATATTTAACATATTGTATTTCAATAATTTAACTATTAAATAACTATGGTTACAACATTGTTATAGTTCATGAAAATAACCTTTAAGCCCTAATTAGACAAAAAATATGAATTAAAATAAACCTTCGTAAAATGAAAGAGAAAGAAAGGTAAAAAAAAATAATGAAAATTCATTCAAAATGTATGTTGTGCATTTCTAGCAATTAAGCTATTATCATATGTTTTTAAGTACCAAGTGCTTAGGTACGTATACAAAATAATTTTCTACGCATATAAAAGTGGTTGTTTTCCAGTGCCAAGATACTAAATTTATATTATTTACAGTTAAAATAATATTGTGTTTTTACTCATTTGAATTCATTCATCCATATTTTCTTTGTATATGGTTATTATACTACCATTATAATATTATGAACTATATTAAAAAATATATTCAACTGAATAGCGTGTAATCTGACAAAGGAAATAATGTGAACTTACCTACATAAAAAGTATTTTTATTTTATTTTTTATTGCCACATGATTAATCTTCATCAGATCCGTACAAATGTGCTTGTAACTAAAACCCGATATCTAGTCTAAGACAATATTTCATCTAAACCAATTAAATTCTATAAGCCAATGTAAATATCGTCTTCAAAACAAACACCCAATAACACATGTAATATGTATCATAAAATCAATAGATAACTTATAACTATATGGCATTATATATATTTGCCATAGGAGTAAAATTTAAACAAACATTCGCAGAATTGGAATTTTATAAAATATTTAAAAGAAATATTAATACATTATGTATTAATATATAAAGTTAGAATACAAGACTAAAATAGTCTCAAATATCATAGCAGTAAAAAAAAAAATAAAGAAATAGAAGCTGTATTGCTTTCTGAATATATAATATTCCCGTTAATTCATATACACAACATCAAATAAAAAAAATAATAAAAATTATAGTATTATATTATTACGATTATAATAAATAAAAAAAATGATACATGTGGCACATAGAAAATTAATTTATTGATATTTAAATTAAGCACCTCCGTTATCGTTTCAATGAATTTTTTTCCTATTACTTACGTTCAATGCATCCATACATAATACATATAATATTTCTGTTTATGTATTTTTTATTTTTTTTTTTTTTTGCAATGACATTATAAAAACTAGTATTTGATAATAATACGGATAAAATATTAAAATAAACATTTAGTATATTACTGGATTATAAATATATATTAAAAAAAAAAATCAAACCAGTACCACAGTAGAAAGTATTTTTGGCACATCTTATGTGGAGGCAATATGTAGGAGATAATTTCTTTTTGGAAGATACTCTCTCACACATGTTACTTTAAAAGCTGGTGAAACGGATGAACGATCATCAGTCGATCAATTCAAATCGAATTAAGATGAACGTAGTAATATTTTTGGTATGCGGGCTATGTGCCTTCGTTGCGGGCCAAAACGTAATCGATAAAAGTGGCACTAGAAAAAGAAGTACGTACGATACCGATAATGGCCAACAAGCAGTACTCGAAGAAGGAACACCTGAGCAAGGAGGATATGACCAAAACGCTTACGGAAAGGGAGTGACACTAGATCAAGGAACTCTGGGACACGACCAAGGAACACCCGTACAAGCAGTGGCCGCAGATCAAGGAACGCAAGACCAAGGCGCTTATGGACAGTCAGTGCACTTAAATCAAGTTACACATGATCAAACTATACACAGTCAAGAAGCGTACGATTTACAAAACGATGGTAAATCCCAAGAGGTGCGTGGTGAGAATATATTGGAAGGACTCACAAAAGTCGAATACCAGACGATCGAAAAGGAGGTGGTCCAACCATATCCGGTCGAGGTGGAGAAACGTG
Organism: Aphis craccivora; assembly: GCA_009835225.1. Classification (NCBI taxonomy): domain Eukaryota; kingdom Metazoa; phylum Arthropoda; class Insecta; order Hemiptera; family Aphididae; genus Aphis; species Aphis craccivora. The sequence continues at coordinate 9,706 of VUJU01004581.1, forward strand.
TACCATACCCAGTAAAGGTTGAAGTTCCTGTCGACCGCCCTTATCCAGTGCATGTACCCAAGCCGTATCCGGTGCAAGTAGAAAAACCGGTCCCATACGAAGTGAAAGTCAACGTTCCACAACCGTATACCGTCTATAAGCACGTCCCTTATGAAGTCAAGATACCCATCGACAAACCATACACCGTAAACGTACCCGTTCCGTACGCAGTGCACGTCCAAAAGTTGGTCCCATACGAAGTCATCAAGCACGTACCTTACCCAATCAACATGTTCGTCGACCGACCGTACACTGTGCTTGTGCCATACGAGAAACACGTACCATACATTGTGGAGAGGTCAATTCCCTACCCAGTCAACGTGCCTATCGACAAGCCATACCAGGTGGTCGTAGAGAAGCGCGTACCGTTTACTGTGAACAAACCCGTCCCGTATATCGTGCACAAGCCAGTTCCGTACCAGATTAAAGTTCCGCTGAGAATTGAAGTCCCAGTACCATTCCAGGCTGGTACTCAAACTGAAAAGCCCTTTACGTACAATTCATGGAGACCAATTCACCAACTCTCCGACAACAAACCAGAACACAATCTCTACCAAAGTGAAAACCATAGTGGACTTAAATTAAATTAATACCATTAAGTAAAAACCTAACTTAACCTACCTAGTAATTTGTTATTTTTGCTGTTAAGAATATATAGAGCTTGTCGTAAATAATTTTATGTTTTATGTAAATATATACAATTTTTTATGTTTTTAAATGAAAATGCTTTTATTTAGCCATCTCTATACCAGTCAAAATCAAAGTGCTTTCGCTATAAACTATACATAAAATATTATCATCTATAGTGATTCATTCTTCAATAGTAATTATTGAATTCTAATAGTGGTTTTATTTCTTTTGCATTACAGACCAAACTGAAATAGACGTACCTATTATTAGTATTAATATATTATAATTTAGAAGACAGATAATAATATAATATGGTCTTCACGGAGTCGAATAAATGATTTGAGTTTACTTTATTTGTTGCACATAGAGTACAAAAACTTTGAAAAAAGAACGCTTTATTTATAAAAAATATTACAATAAACTAAATACTTGAAAGTACAATATGAACAATTCGTATGCGAATAATATACGTAGGTACGTTTTATACTTTTTATTTAAAAAAATACATACTTAAGTTTAAAAAGCATTTATAACTCGAGTAGGCCGAATGGAAATAATATATGAAAAACATCGTGCACTTATTCAACGTTAGTTTTTTACATCCTCGTTTTTAACTTTATTTCCATCACGGCTTTATTTTTTACTTTCACTGGTTTTATATACTAAATAAATATTCATTCGATAAAATATAATGAATAACATAATATGTTATAAATTATTAGTTTGTATTGATTAAATATATTATAAAACAAAGAGACAATCCATACATATAATGTTAAGCATTGGCAATCAAATACGCTATACGCATGTACCTATATAGTAAAGGATATAATGTACAAGTATATATTAATAAGCTGGTTTTTGGATAAAAATATATGTTTTATATCCGACCTGTTTAAATTCAATCGACATGGGAATAAATTTATATTCAAATAACGTATGTTTTTTTCTGACTTCTCGCACGATTTCATAAGTTAATTGATTTTTTTTTTTTTTTAAACTCATTCAACGTATATCTAACCGTATTATACGAACGATTTAAAATATTATTGCCATACCTATCGTACATATTTTATATATTTTATACATATAACAGGTTAGAATACGTCAGAATCAAAATTATTACAACTACCGAATGAAACCGTTTCGTATCATTTTTCATTAGGTACTACTATGGTTGAATGCTATGAGAAAGAGAGATTTATCTGCTGTCCACTAATTGAAAAAGGTTATATTAGCCGTATAAGGAAATGTCCATCATTGAAAGGGTTTATATTATACAACTCATACATAACACGTGGACAATACATGGGGTATCTGTAATGTGTGCTTTGTCAGAGAATATGAAACCGTGCAATGTACAAAATAATATGTCTGGTATGGTATAAAATAGCATAAACAAAAAAAAAACGCTTTTATTGTAATATCATTGTGTTTATAAAGTTGAAAGTTTCAATATAATAATCACATTTTATCATTAATATCTTTACTCATGGACTACAATTAACAAAATAAAAATTAAGATTTAGACTGCAGCTATTAAATACAAAAAAAGTTCATATAATATTTGCATCACGTTGTGTTAAAATTAATTTTATCTGTGAGTTTAATTTTTATTCGAATTGGTATTTAAATACCTATGGGTTAGATTAAGTTACACGTCATACATAAGTTCAAAATATTTATACAATGGTACTTCGATACTAAAACATGATAGTATGAGTATAAGCGACTCGTTTATTTTTAAGAAATTGAATGAACATTAAATATGTTTGTTTTAAAACTATAAATAATCAATTTAAAATAGAAATTAATGATAAATACAATGCAGAGTGAATATTATTGACAAGATAAACTAATAACTAGTTGTAAATCATATATTCACTACATCTCTTTATGTAGATTTATATTCACAACGAAATTTTAGCAAAAAATTATATTCGTTATAGTTTCACATTTATAAAATATACATTTTTACCTATTTTTATTTAATTATTATAACACCAATTATAATTTATGTTCACTGTTCAGTTCTATATATTATTTTATTTACACTTTTAAATATTATAAAAAATTAGTTATTTAAATCAATACAATGACTTTTAAAATTACCGATAACTGGTAAATGACGATGATTTTTGGAAAGTTTTTGATAACTTAGGTAACCAAATTTTTAGATTAATTATTTATAAAACAATAACTGTTAATACTATGAACTAGAATAAAATATTATTGTCACATACTTTAAAGATATTAATCTCTCTTGGATCTCGTTAAAACTTTTGGAGACTAAGCCAACTCAAGCCCTTCCCGATTTCTACATAATAAATTTATGTCTATTACATATTAATTTTCGACTTAAAATTAATTCAATTATTTTGTTTTATTTAATTTTCATTTTGTTTAATACAAACTATAATAATCATTACAATTATTTAGTTTATACATAATTATTTTACCATTTGATGCTATCTATGAAATAGTTATCATTTGTGTAATGCAACACAAATTAAACATTAAAATTTCATGGATGGAATAGAAATTGAACATTTCATTTTCATAAATCATGATTGAATAATATATATTAGTATTAATAATTTAATATTACTTGATACTATAAGAATTAAGAATATATATCTTACATTAATCAGAAGGTACCTACTACCACTTTGTTTTAAAATAAATGCATACTATAATTATTAAATGAATACAAATAATTAAAAAAATGGACGTGTAAAATATTCTGAACACTATCATGAATATGAAAGTAACTCTGACTACTCTATACAATTACAGCGTATAGTAGAAGTTAAGAATTATTATTAAAGTGGAATAATTTAATTATAGTTAATCAGCAATTTTACATAAGTAATAATATATCAAAATATCACGTTATATACTAATTTCATATTTGTTTTTAATTAAATAGTTATAACGATTAACATTTAAAAAACGTTTCATTAAGAAGTGTCTCGTATAATAATTATATAAATCTTAAAATGCCATTCTTAACTGATAATTCGATATTTTATTAAAAACACAGATACCTATTAACGAACAATCATAGATATTATTTTTCGAGAATAATTTATTATAAGTTATAAGTTATAATATTATAAATAATAATGTAAAATACCAATTTAGACTTTCATAATAATAACGATGTGTTAATATAGAATTCTACTAGTGCGTAGGCAATTGATGATGTAGTGCTATATAATACATAATATATAGCAACAAAACAACAACATAAGTTACATACACTATTATTAAGTGTGATAATTAGACGAACGTTTTTCATATCACGCACTAATAAAGTTCGTAGGTATACAAATATCATTTATCCTAAAACGCGTTATGACATTATTATTATTATAATCTTATTATGCGACAATTCATCGAGATTAGAAAGTAGATTAGAGCAGAAAAATTCTAAGGAGGGGTCATCTTTGCTACAAAGTATTCCTAGTTGGTCAGCGGTCTATTGTTATATCACACAATACACACTACAAAAAGCCAGGCACGCGGACGGACAGACATCAGTCGATCTTTTCGTTCACATTGGATCCATTCTAACCTAACCCATTGATGAGGACTGAGTGAAATTATTTGTAAAGATGGTAGTAATATTGTTGAAAATTACGTGTGTCATCGGGCTGTGCGCTTTGGTAGTAGGCGGAGCAGAGCTGCAGGACGACAAGACAGAGGAGACCGCTACGGTATCAACGATAAATACAACAGTTCCAGCGGTAAACGACAACGGAAAAGAGCATGATAAAAGAGGCATATACGACACTGGTTACGGTTATGCCGCAACTAGTTACAGTAATGTAGTAAACGGTCAACACTTTCAGCACGGACATGAGCAGAAAGTGATCCTCTCCAAGACGATCATCCGGGAGGTGGCCCAACCTTACCCGGTTGAAGTCGAGAAACGAGTACCGTACCCGGTAAAGGTCGAAGTGCCCGTTGACCGCCCTTACCCAGTGCATGTGCCTAGGCCATATCCAGTGCAAGTCAATAAGCCCGTCCCGTACGAAGTCAAAGTAAACGTGCCGCAACCATACACAGTCTACAAGCATGTCCCGTATGAAGTCAAGGTACCCGTCGACAAGCCATATACTGTGCACATACCACAACCGTTCACGGTTTACGTCGAGAAGCGAGTACCTTATGAAGTCATCAAGCACGTCCCATACCCCGTCAAGGTGTTCGTCGATAAACCGTACACTGTGAAAGTGCCAATCGACAAACACGTTCCTTACACAGTCGAAAAGCCCGTACCCTATCCAGTTAAAATACCAGTAGACCGTCCGTACCAGGTAACCGTCAAGAAGCATGTGCCGTATACCGTCGACAAACCGGTGCCTTATCCAGTCGAGAAACATGTACCGTATCCAGTCAAAGTTCCAGTAACAGTCCATGTCCCGGTACCTTACGAAGAAAAAAGCCACGAACAAAAATTCGTTGATCAAAATCAACGTAAAGAAGAAATAGAACAACAGCAACAGCAGTACGAATCTGAAGATCAACAGCAACAACAACAATATGAACCCGAAGAGCAATCTCAACCTCAACAATTCAAGCCGGAAGTTCAACCACAAGCACAACAATACGAACCTGAAGAACAATCTCAACCAGAAGTACAGACACAAACACAACAATATGAACCTGAAATACTACATCAACAACAACAATATGAGCAAGAAGTACAGTCACAACCACAAGAATACGAAAACGAGGAAAAGTTGCAACCACAACTGCAGTACGTACATACAATAAAATCACAGCAACAACGAAAATATGAATACGAAGGACAGTCACAAAAACAAGATGATCGTGATGAACAAGCACAACAACCTGTTGAACACTCGGAAAAAACTCAGCAACAAGGTGAACCAGAGAACATCGATTATCGATAGAAATTTTATTAGTTTTTTGTTACTAGTCACAAATTATAACCACATTATAATGTTGTGGTTAAGTTAGGTTTTGTGTTATGGTTACCGAAACTAAAAGTATTCAACCATAAATTTACATCGGTTGATAACGAACATTATGTACATAACTATGTAATGAAATCAAATAAAGACTTATTTTATACTACATTCTGTTTTTTTCTTACTTTGAAATTATTATGGAAAGCATCTTATTCTGTAAAAGTTAATGCCCAATCATAATACCTGTGTTGTGTACCTGTGTATGTACTATTTGTACATAATTAGAAGAGAACGTTTTTTTGTACAAATTAATTTTAAACCTATATTAAACTATTTTAAACAATTTGTTTGACTTGGAAGCTTTAGGTAATATTAGAGTTTTTATACTTTAAGATAAATTATCTATAGTTTTGTATTTGTGCCTATAGGTATATAGTTTTGGGCAATATATTTTAAATATTAACTAAAACTCGTTAATCATAATAATATGATTTAACTAATAAATTATAATTTATTTTAAACATCGTTTAATTTTAAAATTTAAATTCACACATATTGTGACTTTCCTGTGTAAATAAAAGGAGTTATTGATAGGTATTATTATACTATTATAAAATTCATCTATATAATATAAAAAAGTAAATAATAATTTAAAAATATTTACCTACCTATATAAAAATATCAATAATATTAACCATATACTCTTAACCATTTGTAAAATTCAAATATTATTATTGCTTATAAATGAATAAATAAATAATTTATTAATTTTTATAATTTGTACCTATATAAATAATAACAATAATAAAGTCTTATATATTTATTTACAAAAACTAGGGTCAAGAATAATATGTTTATTTTGCCCATTATCTACAATTTATAATTTAATGAGTGCCTTTATTATTTTATTTGTTTTTTTACCTATATGATATATTCATGTATTTGTGTTAGTAAAAATCTTTTTTATGGATTTTTAATAAATAATATAATTATATTTAAAAAAGTTTCGTGAATATTAAAAACGTAAAAAAGTTCATTTGTAAAAAGATATTTAAAACAGTTTTATCTTTACTATTTCATATACAAGTTATACAACACGCGTATTATTCATGTCAGTATACGCTTTACTTATTTCGATGTATGCAGTTATGTGCAGGTACCGTAGCAAAAGAAACTGCAATGTCATATTATTAAGTAATTTCAAAACAGAATTATCAGCTATTGAGAATACCGTTGTAAAATTATTGAAATCCACATTATAATACTGAAAATGAATACCTATCAAACAAATTATTTTATAAAATATATTTGTTGATGGTATAATTTTTATAAATACAAAATAAATCTACAAATATCAATTAAAAAATAAATAAATATCGAAAAAAAATAAAATTCGATAAGTTGATAAACACACTCTTCAAAAAGATATTATTTATGCAAATATCATTGATTTATACCCTTAGCAATATCATGATAATAAAACAAGTAAAAAAATAAAAATAAAGTATATTTCAAAAAAAAATGTTGACTGAGTAATTTTACTGCAGGTTTAATGTAAGTAATAAGTATGTACACGAAACCCACGGTAAATATAGAGTTGAAAACCAATGCAGCCCCCTCGGTAAATATTCTGACTGCACCTATTCACCTGAGATGAAAACATTTGGATTTAGGATAAAATATATTGTACCTATATTTTATGTCGTACCATTATACAATAAATAAGACAACACAAAAACAGTTAAAAAATATTTATAGAATGATAGGTAATAACTCAAAAAAAAAAAATAAAAGCAAAAGTAAATTTTATAAAATAGCATTTATTTTAAATTCAAAAAATATAAATTTCATATAGGTACAAAGTATAATACAATCGTTATAAAATCACGTTAAATGTATATATATTTTTACAAAAAAGTCAATTCGGAATCATGTTAATAACTATGACTTCCGTGTTCTCCGAAAGAGTTTTCACTGTATGAGTGTTCTTCGTGTTGGTGATATGGTACAGGGACTTCGACTTTGACAGGAACTTTGACGTGGTACGGCACTGGTTTCTCGACCGTGTACGGCACTGGCTTGTCGACGGGATACGGCACGTGCTTCTCGACGGTCACCGGGTAAGGGCGGTCGACTGGAACTTTGACTGGGTATGGTACGGGTTTTTCAACGGTGTAAGGGACGTGCTTCTCGACGGGCACGTGCACGGTGTATGGTTTGTCGACGGGTACCTTGACTGGGTATGGTACGTGCTTAGTGACCTCGTACGGAACGCGCTTCTCGACGTAAACGGTGTACGGCTTGGGCACGTGAACGGTGTATGGTTTGTCGACGGGTACCTTGACTTCATAAGGGACGTGTTTGTAGACGGTGTACGGTTGTGGAACCTTCACTTTGACTTCATACGGGACTGGCTTGTCGACGTGCACTGGGTAAGGTTTTGGTACATGCACGGGATATGGACGGTCAACGGGTACTTCGACCTTTACTGGGTACGGTACGTGTTTCTCGACCTCGACTGGGTATGGCTGGGCGACTTCCTTGATGATAGTCTTGGATAGGACTTGTGGTTC
>VUJU01004582.1:0-17884 GCA_009835225.1 Aphis craccivora
ATACTATTAATTTATTTAAAATAAATAAACAAAATGATAATATAAAAAAAAAAAATGTTTTTATTTATTTCTGAAATTTAAACGAAAATAATTCGTTTAACTAATAACTAATCATGATTTATTTTCAGTAAAAGTAATAGAGTGATTTTTTCGTCTCTCTATAAAAATGGAGCCAGACGCCCCACGGTTTACAGGGAAAATTGTTTACACTACAAGCGGACCAGACCCGCTTAAACTTTTTTCATCTCCCTGAAAAACGTGGGGCGACTGGCTCCATTTTACAGGGAAATTTTTTACACTACAAGGGGACCAGACCCGCTTAAACTTTTTTCATTTCCCCTGGAAAAAATGGAGCCAGAAGCCCCAAATTACTACTACTTGTAGGTATTAACATTATATTATAATATAACTTATGATATATTGGTACATATCTTAACAGTATGTTAAACAAACTTATTACTGTTAAGGTTTTAATATAAGTTTAGTATACAAATTGTTTTGATAAAAACGTGGTTAAATAAGGTGGATTTTGTTTGGTGGAAATGGATATTGGTGGTCTAGGGTAAGGTCGTTCACTTTCGATGGAAACGTTTTGTCTACGTTAAACATTAATTATTTTATATTTTATACATAATGTATGGTATTAGTTCCATATTTTTGCAAATTTTAATAAGCCAAATTACGTATTTTACAATTTTTTATTGCATTTAAATCCTAGCTCAACTTCGAACGCATTAACTATATGTTAATAACTAATAAGTTGGTACCAAATAAACTAATAACTAATTTATGACTGTGACAATACTTTTTCATTCCTAGTAAACAATATAATATTTTAAGGAAATATTAGAAAAATGGAATAATTTTTATTTTACCAATAATTGATAAAGAGCACTTTTGAATATTAGACAGGAACAACGAATGTTCATTTTATTTTGATTTTTCCAACATTTTTGAAAACTACCTACTAGGAATTTTTATCTTTCTCTACTAACTAGAGTCACTTTCCTACCAGAAAATATGCTGAATTCGAAAATCAAAGAATCTTTACTATCTCACTAGGTGATGAGGATTGACCGACATATACAAAAAAATTAAAAAAAACATCTTTGTCAAAACTTAAAGGTTTCTTTTTTAAGTGATTAATATAGTTACTTGTGAATAAATAGTTTGTAATAATGGTTATTCAGAAAATAAATAAATTAGATATTTATTAACATTTATTTACATAAACTTATTTTAAATAAGTTTAATATCAGTGAAATAAGTATGTTACTTAGAAATATCCATGGCTCAGGTTGATGGTTGCTTCTAGTGTGCATCTTTAAGTGTTAGTGACTTACTTCTAAAACATTATTTGTTCTCAAAACAGTTCCACTCACACTCAACATATTTGTATAAACACCTAAATAATAATGAATTAATTACTTTTAAAAACTAAATAAAGATAAAATAATAATAAATTAAGAAATACAAAACATATTTTACTCACCTGTTAACCATGTTGTTCTATAATATTATAAAAATTTTTCAAATTTTTTCTGACTCGGTTAACAATTTTTTATTAATATTTTCTTCATAAAACATTTGTATGGATGTAAACCCTTACTTTATTTTATTACCTAATACCCGGTATTAATGGCAATGCCATTACCATCTAGACAGTATCATTTCATATCACTTACCTTCAAACAGTTTACAAAATCCTGCAATCTAAGCAGTTACATTGACACCAGTAGAATTACAGCCCCAATCACTTAACTCAGCTAATCAACAGGTCCAATGTATTAACGATCAACAAAACAATTATCTTGCTCTTCGAGCAAGTGCTAGAGAATTGTTGATAGAGAGAAGACGAGTTAATGGAGCAGAAATAACCAGTTAATAATAATTCTTTCATTGCCTTATAAATTACCATCAATCTTTTTTTACATTCTGAAGTATTGCTTGTTTTAGTCTTGGATTTGATACATGGAATAGATGATGACGAAGCATTGACACCACCAGAGCGTTTTTGTGTAATCCGATAAGATCTAAACTGTAATTACTGAAAAAAAAAACAAATATCAAGATATTATGATTAAAAAAAGTGTTAAATTTAAATATATTTTCTTACATTTCAGTTTTACCATTGATAAAGCCAAAGTGCTATATTTGTCTGTACTCACTATCAACAGTTATAGCCTCTCCATGCAATAACTAAGGGTTGTGCAGGTCATGTTTTGAGAGTTATATGTTATTATGTTATTGTTATTTTATTGTTATTACTTATTATGTATACATATTATACTATTAATTGTTATTTATTAAGTATTTTAGTAAATATAATTAGTTCTTTTATGCAACTTACACATATTTTTTCTCATGTTGTATTATTAATTATTATTTATATGATTTTTATATCTATTTATGCCGATGATTAATATGTACCTAATGTAATAATCATAGACCTAGAGAACCTAGATAATAATTATTAGTAAATATTTTAATTATTAATTATTAATTATTATATAGTCTCTCTATATAGACCTATAAACTAGTTTATAAGTCTAAGGCAGCAATCTTCTATGATTTAAAAACCTAACCTAAACTTAAATAATAAAATAATAATAATAATATAGATAATAAAATAATATGGATAAACTGTAACATATAAGAATAAGACTTATAATATATCTAGACTAAAAACGAGACCTAGATGCTTTAATCATGCATAAAAAAAAACCAAAACATAATTATATACATTTATAGTTTGAAAAGTATATACATAGGTTTTGTTCAATATTTTCTTTAATAAAAATAACTTTTATATGTTGTAACATTAGTTACAAAAATAGATTCTAAGTTTACAATTTGCATAAGTTATTTACAATGTAATATTACAGATTATTTAAAACAAATTATTATGAAATAAATATTCTGTGGTATTATTGTATGACTGTATGAGTAACAAACTAATAAATCTACCTATGCTTATAAGTCAACACTTTCAGTATAACACTAGTTGTAGTGTATGTTAAGAGGATGTCCGTGCACATATCGATTTGTCAAAATATGGTCTCAAAACAATTTAAACGTTGTTTAAATTTACAACATTATTTTGTTTAATTTTAAAATCGAATAACAATAAAATATAAAATCGATATGTCATTCCCTCAAAAATATTATTATCCATCTTTTTTTTTAATGGGTGATTTTACTCTAAAATTACTTAAAATCATATAAAAATGATTCTGCGTAAACGCGTTTTGTCAATGTTGAGCGTGAGCCAGAGAGAGAAAACAAATAGTGCGCTGACATCCTCTTAATAAGAACCGCTAGAGCAATGATGAAATATAATGAAATGGCTAGAGCTAAAATATAATATAAGGTTAATGTATAGAATATAGATATAACATTACAAATTCACAACTAGATCTTGGAATTAGTACTTTGAATAAAATAATATTTTTTATAAACAATAATAAATAACAAATACGAACCTCATAATAGGTAACTTAAATTCAAGTTCATCCAACTATGTGTTCATGTGGATAGTGGATAACAATTTGATTCAACATTCCAAATTTCTTATGTCAATTTCAAATATAATTTATGGACTTGTAGTCTTATGCACATTACTCAGAATATTATAAATGGTCACTTTGCGCTTTTGAAATTTTGAATTTTCGACAATTAGGTATATCCACTATGGTCAATTACTTCCCCCAGTCATTTTGATCCCCGACTACTAGATATCCTGACAACTAGATACCCTGGTATCATTTTGATCACGGGGATCCAGGTGATACGTCACCCAGGAATCGATGCAGCGCGGTCACGTGACCGCGGCTGTCCATTGGGTGGGGGGCTGGTCGGTGGACGCGAACTAGGGACTAAGATATACGATATACTGGACTGGCATCGATAGGGGGTAGTAGAGGAACGGTCCTTAAATGTTTCGACACCGCCACTCCCCCATACAACTAAGAGTAAAAGCGCTCCTAATAACAAATAACGTAACTAATGTCTAATATTGTATATTTATTATTATTTAGATAATAAGATATGTATAGTATTTATAATAATATAATATATACATAATACAAATATACTATTTTGAACATCTTTCAACAAATTAAAATATTTTCAAAAGTTGTTAATTTAATCAAACATATTAGTCTTTAAAATGCCTTGGCGTTGTTCTGTTGTTAAATGTTGTAGTTTTAATAAAAAACCTAATGTTCCATTTAAAGTATATGATTATAACTTTGATGCTTGGAACAAAATTATATCTGAAGTGAATGAAAATTATTTACGTAAAATAACTTAGTGTGAGCTGAAAGTTTTCTAATGATGATTTTATTACAAACTATGCAGTACCTACCTAAAATGTTTATCTGCAGAAAAGAAAAATAGAAAAAGTATGAATACTAGATAGGTACATTTACAATAAGCAGGGTTAGGTAAGATGTTCAAAAAAAGTATGATGGTACATTATACGTACATTTAATGTACCTATAGATACGTCAAGATACAAAATACATTGTAAATGTAGAAAAGATACAATAGATACAAAATACTTTTATACTTTCAATTTAATTATATTAACTATTAAACGTTTATGCACTGAACTGTCTATGCATAAATACATATCAAGTCATAAATATAAATAATAGTAAAAAATATTAATAATAGTCAATAGTTCAGTACCTACTCAATAATGACTAATGAAGCAATGAGTAAAATATTATTTTGACTTTTGATGTTATTATTATTATTAGATAATTATTATAACACATTAATAGATGGAGCTTCTACCCCTACTTGTACCTGACTGCGGCTTTCGAAACATTTGAGAGCCACTGATAAGGTAATCGATGCCTGTCCAGTATATCTTAGTCCGTGACGCGAACAACATTCCGCTCGAGGGTGCTAGAGCGCTACCTATGTACAACGACCCCAACTGACTCATCCTTTATTTTGACGTCAGTTTCTTATCAACACGAATTTTGAATAATTTTTAATCTGCGAAAATTACGTGCCGCACGATCTAAGTAAGTACTAAAAATCGATCGGCAAGCACGCGCCGCCGGTCGACGATTTTTTTATTCACGCCGTTCTCTAGTAATATATTTTTATCAACCCTCGCGGGCGCTACCCTCCGCGAACAAGTAGGCACCAATTTAACCAAGTAAACACAGAGCATATCGTTTTACGATAGTTGGTCAATCGGCGGAGGCGGCGGCGGTTATTTTAGAGGCCACTGGCAAACTTGGCAACTTGTATAAATATAGTGCCATTTTTTGGTACGCGTTAAAAGAGTCCGCTCTACCGTTCTCCGCCGCCGCTTTGGAAACCTCAAAACGAAAAATTGTAGTTTCTAATAGGTAATTAATACTTAACAACAACCGGTCGTCTGCTCGTAACGTTTTCCATAGGTTGTTGATGTTCTCGTGATGTACGCTCTACAATAAATAGATACTCTAAAGTCTAAGTCATGATTCTAACTGAAACCGTTCCAGACGTTGTCTCTTGTTAATTTCGAGATCTTCTGTTTTGCGTATAATTAGCAGAGAAAACAAATTCTAATTCTGTCTACTATGTGCTACATGATGCATTAGTCATTCCACAATTAAACGACTTCGGAAAATTAATTTATAGTTCACCTAATTATATTAATCTTTATCTCTTTTAAATTTTAAATTCTTTATGTACTTGATGTGATTTGTTCAGAAATTTAGTATAGTGTAGTTGTCAAATATTGTATTTTGTTAGTGATGTTTCATAACCTATTGAGAGGGGCAAGATAGGGCACTCCCCCCCCCCGGACAAAAAATATTTAAAACTTGTAGCTCAATAAATATTACCATAATATTATTATTATCTTCATTACCTTACAAGTTACATTTGAGAATTTTTTTATTCTAAAATATTACTTATGGGCGCCCATGGTGATGTTTGATAGCTCTTGAATTTTAAGTAATTTCTATGGTAAGTAATATGCAAACATTTAGTACAACACTTCTTGTTACAGTATCTAATTTTTATATTCAATTTGTGTATATTTTTATTAATAACTAAACTATAAATGCTACACATAATAGGTATATAATATAGTTTGAAACATGATAGTATTTTGATACTTGGTAAATATTTTATTTTAATGTCAAAAATAGTATATTTATGTACATAAAAACAATTATCTTATTTTAAATACAATCTTGTTACTAAGTTAATGACGTTGAATTTTTAAAATTTTTAACTTTTTAATATGAATAAATACAAATAAGTAACTTTTAAATACCAAAATATTATTATATTTATAATAACATTTCTTAATTATTTCTTTTAAATTGTATAGAATTTCGGTTTTTATGTGAAATTACATCTAGCAATAATGTTGACAGTTGTACATGAAACACTAATTACAGAAATTGATGAAGTGAAAACTGATGGAACTGGTAATTTTTTTTTTCATTATTACAATATTTAATTTACCTATATTAAGTTGATTTTTGTTGTTTTATAGCTGTTAAAGACGACTTATTATGTGTTGACGTGTTAGTATGTGCCTTATGCCATAAAGGATTTCATTTTTTAGAAGAATTTCAAGAACATAAACATAAACCTGGAAGATGTAAAAAAATATCTGCATATCGAAAAGCAATTCCCAAGGTATATTTTATTCATTATATATTTATAATTTAATATATTTTATTATTAATAAAAAATTGTTAGTTTTTACATGTTACACTGCACTAAATTCCTATATATTTTATATTAATTTAAATGTAATAACTATTATTTTATATACATTTCACAAAAATTATAGTTTTTGAATCAAATCTATTGTGTGTTAAGTTCTATTTTATATTTAAATTTAATTATTATTTTTAAAAAATAAAAAATTATAACAATCATTAAAAAAATAATATTTATTATCTTCAATTGTATCATATTTATGTTACAACTTTTGTATTATATGATTTTAATTAAAAAAAATTTATAGGTGAAAAAGAAAACCCTAGAGATTTATGGATTTTTACTATGGAAAAACTCTATAGGTATGTAGTGTACATTTATCACTTACTTAGATTAAATTTAATTTCTTTTTGATAATATTATAGGACAAAATAAAAAAACACGGAAAATGTATAAATTCTGGTGTTATCTACCCGTACGTGTAAGATACAGTTGGATGCAAGCTGCCAAAATGATTAATACTTATGATGAGTTAGCTAAAACTATTCCTGATTCGTTACCTATTCGTGACGATGCTAATGTATTATGAGACCGCAAAACTAGAACTTAAAATATAAGTATATTATAATATTATAAAAAAACAAATTAACATTTTGGTAATTATGTACAATTATGTAATTATTTACATATAAAATAAACATAATTTAATAAAATATAAAATAAAAAACTTCAAATATCAGAATAATTATATACCTATTATAGTACCTATACTACCTATATACAGTAGAAACTCAATTAACCGTCACTCTGTTATTCGTCATTGGTCACTACAAAAAAAAAAAAAAAAAGTTAAATTCGAACGATTGCAGCTAAAAAAGCTAGAACATAAAAAAAAAAAACAATGACAAATTATTTTATATAATTGTTATATTATAATAATTATATTGTTATATAATTGTTTTAGTTTAATATTGTTTAGTGTAGTATGTATATAATATGTAATAAGTATGAATAACATTTTAGTACTACATGCTCTGAAAAATGTTCAGAGATGACAAACGCAACAAATCAAAATTAAGTTTGGATTATATTTTTTTAATAAGGCATGCACGCCATTATTAATACCAATCATAACACTGGCATTATCTGTACCAATACCAATTAAATCTTTTATTATAATATCTATGATATTTTTCTAATAATTTTTCGACTAATTCTACAATTGCTTGAGCATTGCATTCATCTAACTTTTCTAAACCAAAAAATGTTGTTTAAATAGTACTTTTGTTGAGTACTGAAATATGTTATAGTAATTCCTAAATACTTGGTGACAGAAATATCAGTTGATTCGTCTAGAGGTAGGCCAAACTTAAGTCAGTTTTAAAAAAGGTCGTAAAACATTGTTTAATATAGAAGTGCATTTTGTACGATGTAGGGATACATTTTCAGCTTATTTCTACCCAGGGAATTTCTCTTTACATAGCTCTCCAAGATAATCTATAGAAAGTACTGAACAGTGTGCACTTATAAATAAAAATAGTGAAGCTTCGGTTAGGCAGTTTTAGTAAACGGTGTTACAAACTTTATTCTATTAGCGTGAATTAGATTTGCATTTGTAGTCGACTTATTTTTTTTTGTTGTAGCATGAGTTATTAAATCTGGACGTCATTCGCGAATTGTACATAATAAAGACTTACAGTACGCTTTTGAGTTGTCATCTGGAACTTCTTTCAACCAATCAGAAAATGTCTTATCTTTAAGTCACTTCATCCGGAACTTATACTGTGGCTTATCCATAATCTGAGTTTACTGTAGCTCTATAGTTAATAAAAAATAAGCAGTAGCATTAAATAATTAATTCTTTAAATCAACTTGGTAATAACTAAGTACTTCCTTGAATAATAGTCGTTTTAAATCAAGTGAAGATGAACTGTGATCGATTTATTCCAATCGTCAACGACTTTTACCACAGTCCACAACAATTTTCCTTATCACACAATGCACGCGCCAGTGTTGTTTAGTACGATTTACGTATAATACGTATTACACGATTTCTGATTAGTAATATGTAAACCACAGAGTAATAATAAACACAGATTTATAATTATAAATATTATATTATAATTTATATTTATGATGTAAACACAGATTTTTATATAGAAGTGTATGTAAATAGTCATATCAGTTATAGTTACGGCTAAAGATAATATTATCCTATTATTATTATTATTATTATTTATAACTTCGGTTATAGAGTATGGTTCATGTATGGTCATATAATATCATATATGTCATATGATATAGACATGTATATAGACATAGTAGACACGAGTACTAGCACAGAACTAGTAACTAGACAGTGTCTAGTACAGCCGTAACAAAAACCGACGTCATTTTGTGTAACACCTTGGTGGCGAAATAAAAAAATACAAAAAAAGAACCAGCAAAAAACTAAAAATAAGATAATATTTGGTAATTATTAATTGTATAAGTTGACCAAAAAAAACCAAACGAATCATTAAAAAGAACCAAAAAAAAGAAACTAAAAACTAGATCAAATATCTACCCGATATAACCTTGTACAATAAAACTAGATCTGGTCATTAAATAACCAAGATAGAAACCACTGGTTTCCTTAAAACGTGAAGCAGTCTTTTCACCATCCCCGAGCCACCCACTCATACTCAGGTATCAGAGTAAAGGACAATGACAGTTGTTAATATCAATCAAAAAATTACAATTTTTTCCCACCGCTGTTATCTGCGGCGCTTCGCGTTATCGAAACGAACAGTTCTAACCGTCGATAACGACGATAAGTCGATAACGCGATTATCAAAACGAACGGTTCTTTTCCGGTTAATACCGCGATTTCGAAAAACGACGAATTTTACTACTTTTCGTCGGATTTTTTTTACTTTTCCGTTCGTTTTCCGCTACGTTCCGTGCGTGTTCTCTCGAAAGTCGTGCGTGTACGGTTTTTTCGTCGTTAGCGTACGTAGTCAAAGGTATCGAGTACGGTCCTCCGGAGTCAGTCCGGACGTTTTCTCTAGGTCTTATTATTTTTATTCGTCTGTTTCGCTTTTTTCACGTCCGATCTATCGGTAATCGCGTAGTACGTATATTTCGAAAGCTGTTTGTATACGATTTTTTCACTCATTCAGTTCGTGTGATTAGGATTCTATTCCTTTGCTTAGATATTAGAGTTACGTTGACATTTGATTCGACGCCCAGTATTTATTTAGGTACTGACGTACAATACTGTTTTTCACTGTTTTTGATTCAATAAATTGTATTAAAATATATTATGTATTTATATTGTTTTGTTGTTGCCGGAAGCCTAACCTTTACATTTATCTTCAACTGAATAACTGGGCTGTAAAGCATAAGTGTTTCTAGATGACATTTGTACCACAAACAGTACAATATTTTTGTACATGAATAATTTATATTAAAAAAATATCTACATAATATATGTAAATGTGATATTAATTGGTTAGTATTTCAAGTGTATGTGCTTTAAGAAACGTTAACAGTGTGTATTGTAGTTGGATTTATATGATTTAAATATATTGAATGGATGTATAAATCTTAAAAGAATAAGGTATCTGTACTAAATGTATGATAAATTAAATAGGTAATTAAAGAATTGTGGTCTTCCTATATTTACCTATTTTGATAACATGGCAAACACATTTTATGTTTTAAACATTAATTCCACTGTCAACGTTGGGAATTGAGAAATATTTCTTTTTTTTATTATGCAATATTCAACATCAAGTAAGGGGATACATGTGGTAAACTCAAGTTTTGTACAGTTTTAAATTTTTGTAAAAACCTAGGTATCTAACAAAACAATGTTATGTGTGTTTATATTAAGAAAATGTATGTATTACTTGAGTAATATTGTAAGATACGGTGCTGTATTTATATTGACCATGTGTGGGGGCATATATACTTAATTTTTTAATGAATTTAGTACAATTAAATAGTGTATATTCCATAGTAATTAGTAGTTAAACATGTACCTATGTATAATGTTTTTTGGTTTATGTAATATTAGGTATGCAAA
The DNA here is from genome assembly GCA_009835225.1 of Aphis craccivora. Taxonomy (NCBI): domain Eukaryota; kingdom Metazoa; phylum Arthropoda; class Insecta; order Hemiptera; family Aphididae; genus Aphis; species Aphis craccivora. The sequence continues at coordinate 10,754 of VUJU01004582.1, forward strand.
TTTAATGTCGTGTTAGTGAGTAAATATTAACACTAAATAGATAAAAAATTTTCTGAGTTTGTATTTGTGTTTTATAAATTAAAAATATTGAATTATTATTTAATTAATTAAAAATACAACTTATACATTTTATAGTTCCCTATATATTTACTATACTATTCATGAGTTGATATAAATGTATTATTTATTTGAATCGAGCAAACACTAAAATGCAAATGGTAACCAATAACTATTTAGCTTGCTACGGGTGAAAAAATTTCCAAAATCGGTTTGGGATAAGGTAACTACTTCGAACAAAAAAAAACTCACAAACTTCACCTCAGTTCGATACTTACCAGTTAAATGCAATATTCACCAAACAAATTGATAAATGTTGCGTGTAATACTAAAATTCGACTTTAACACAAATTGTTTGTTTTTTCGCAGTACATTTTTGTCATAGATATTTAGACATAAATACTCATAATAGAATTATATTAACATTATTTACATACCAAATTGCAAATATTTATTGAAAAATAATTTCTTTATTTATAAAATTAATAAATAAATAAATACACCTTAATAAATCAATAATATAATTAACAATATGTTATTGCAATAAAAAAAAAGGGAATCTTAAATTTAATTGATACAAATATTTATCCAGATTATTTTTTACAATATTAGGTTTTTTGAACACATTTATACATTTCAATACCTTCAATTTACAGAAAAAAATTCACAATTGAATAATTTCACTTCACTATTCTAATAGACTTTTATATTGGTACATTTTTCTTCGATCGTGTCTATTCAATTGAAAGTTGAAACGGAACAATTTTCCACAGTATTTGCTTGTAATCTTTTTATTTGTATTTTGAAGTTGATGGTAATTTTTCAAATGTTTTAATAAAAGACGATCTTTAGGAAAAATTAATTCACAATAATGACAGTGATATCTTTTTTCAATTATATTTTTTTCTTTTATAATTGAATTATCTGGGATCTGTAAAAAAAAAAATGCATTAATATGAATGTATATATTTTAAGCCTTTAATTTTTAAGGTTAAGTAATGTTATTGTATATCGTCTTCCATACTTAATGGTCCACTACATATAGTATGATTTATTTTAAAGGTAACACTAAAACTTCTGTCAAGTGACATTGGATTGATATGCGGTTTTCGGGAGGAGATAGGGAATGTCTAAATACACATTTCTTTATGATTTTTACATTTTTAGATCTTTCCTTGTGAATATGTGCAATACAACTTGCTTATTTCAGATAGTAACAGGTATATTGAATACCAAATTTGAATAAACCACACATTTTTTTAAGTCAATTAGGATTTTTTTACATTGCTCTAAAACCAAAATTGACTATAAGACAATGAGGTAACGTTTTGATTACAATTATTGAATTTTTCAACAATCAAAAATGCAAGATGTATTGACGCATGCATACATAAAATGATATAAAACTTTAAAAATTATCAAGAAATGTTTATTTAAGCATTTTCTATCTCCTCCCATAAACAGCAAATAACCTTAAAACGGAGTCACACTTTATTTGAGGATAATCATTTTAAACATACACTGATGAAATTGATCTACCACATCTATGATGTATCTCACTATTTATTTACTGATGGCACCTAATTAATAAAACCGTCGTTTGATGAAATTGGAATTTATATGAATATAAATTATTATTAGGGCTTGGAAGTTTTAGGAGTTGCATAATGTTTTATATGCTCTCGAGTCAGTGGCATAACTAAGACTACTCTATGGGGGGGGGGATATTTTTCAATAGTAAAAAAAATAAAACATTTATAGGTATCTCACAAATTATAATTCATTATATTATAAAAAAAAAAGGTTTGGGGGGGGGGGGGTGATATATCACCTACATCACCCTCCGTAGTTATGCCACTGTCTCGAGTTATAGTAGACCAAGCTAGAAATCAAAACTATATGATGGTAAGTTTAAAAATCAAAAATTTTAAATGAAAAGCTTATGTAGTAATATTTTCTAAAAAAACATGATTTTTTTTCTTAACCTATGCATTTTAATTTTTAAATAATACTGAATATAAAATCAGTAATTTTATACAAGTATTTATTTTTATTGTCGTCAAATTAATATTCAACTGCGATGACAACAATTCAATGTGTATTTATCTATATAATCAATATTCCAAAATATTATCTTATTGTTGATATTACTTGAGATTCATAAAAAGGTATTTTGATTACTCTTGTCCACACAAAATTATTTTACACATCAAATCTGGTTTTAATATATTTATAGAATATATTTTTAGACATCAAATGGTTATCCTTGTCACCTAGATTATCTTCATCTTTGAATTCACTACCTAAAAAAATTTTAATTTAATTAATTAATAATATTAATAAATTAAAAAGATGAGATATTAATAAGATTTTAATTAGGTATGTAAAACTACCTATAGCATCATCATCATCACTGATAACTATAACATCATTATAGTCATTTATTGGATCCATTTGAGAATATTCTAAAAATAAAAATATTTAATTCTAAATACATAAAAATAATATTAAATCTAATTAAATATGTTTTACTTGTTTTAGTAAATAATTTATTTATTAATTTATAATCACATTTATTTTAACTGTTAAAAGTAAAATATGCTTTCCTTTAGTTTTATATAAGGTATATTTATAGAAAATTAAGTAACTAAATATATGTGAAAATATGGATGAAAGAAACCTACAAGCTTTTCATTATGTAGCAAATAAAAATGTTTGACATGGGACTACATAATGGATTGTTTTCCAACCTTTTTACAACCACAGACCACCTCAAATAAAAAAGTGGGTACCGCTCTGCTGTACATTAGGTGCCATATGGATCAATTATTATATATTATAGGAGTGTTAAATTTGAATCCAATGATAGGTATCATTGTATACGAAAAACGATTCTGAACGGAGATGATTTGTCAGCCTAGGATATAATTTCCAGTGGTTAGTGAAAAAGGTGATTTATGTTTTAATGGCCTGAATACACCAAAATTTAAGTTCTTTTATAATTAATGTAAGATAAACTTATGAAAAATCTTGTATTAAATTTTCAACTCTGAGCTACTCACACAAAAAATTTTATGAATTATACCTACAAAATAAATTGCAAATATTCATGGTTTTAACGAATTTTTGTCAATATTTGAACTTCAAATGCTAATTAAAAAAATTGTGCCTATGTATTCTTATAATTTTTTAATACTATAAGAATAACATATGAGGAACTTTGTATTAAATTTTCAAGTATTTTGATTGGCTAAAAAAATTTTATCGACACTTAAAAAAAAATTTCTCAGAAAAATTGAAAATTTCAGTTGTCTATAAATAGCTAAAAAAAAAAGTAAAAATATTTTGAAAATTAAATCACGTAAAGAAAATGCCAATTTTAATAACTGATAAAATTTTCAAGTATCTACTTCTACTTTTTAAATAATAACAAATATTTAAAATCATTTGAGGATAAATCGTTATCGTTACGCTATTTCGTAAAAATTTAAAATTCAAACGCGCTTAAAAGTTTTCCTATAATGACGCTTCGAGTTTTCTCTATAGATACTTGAAGGAAAACTTAGTGTTGTATTTTTAATCTTTAGTTATAAACACAAAAATTTTTATGATTTTTCAACTTCAAAATTACATTCCAAATTTTCGCATTTTCGACAGATTTCGTAAAAATTTGAACTATAAACGCTTATAAAATAAAATTGTGACTAACGATTTTTAATTTTTTTTAACTACAATAAGAACAACTCATAAGGTACCGTGTATTAAATTTTCAAGTTTTTTTGGTCATCCAAAATTTTTTTATCCACACTTCAAAAGAAATTTCTCTGAAAAATCGAAAATTTGAGTGGTCTATAAATTACTCAAAAAAGTCAAAATGTTTTGACAATTTGACTGTATATATATAACACTGATATAAACATTTGGTGGAAATTTCAAGTTTTTACAGTGATTAGTTTTTGAATTACAACCATATAAAAAATCGTTTTGGTCGAAAACTGATTTTGCGTAAAAATTCCCGTTTTTCTGTCATTTTTTTTTTGGTTTTCCTGGCGCTTTTGAAAACTATTGGGAAATTCAAAAAATAACCTCCCCAATGCACCAACTAGATTCAATCACAAATTGGAAACCACCCCCAAAGTTTGAAATTCGAGCATTATTTCGACACGTTCTCGTGTACACAGACACAAAAAAAAAAAATACACAACATTGTAAAATCAATACATTCATCGCTCCGCTCAGAATCTAAAATAAGAAAAAATATATGAATGCGGACCACCTATGGCAGGCCTATCTAGATACCCATGACATATTTATAATATAAGTGTGTTGTGTTTGAAATGTAATTTAATAATATTAAATTATTATTTATACAACCATATTTTATAAGTACATACAGTAATTTGTATATCGAACACATAGTTGACTGCTTTTATAATAAGAAATTATTATTTACTAGGTATACAAAATTATCAATTATTAATTATATATTATTATAAATAATGAAAAAATGTGATACGAGGGATCTAATGTGCAGGACTGTAGTTTAGTAAATTTACAGTATAATCAATAAATCTATAACAGTATAAGTCACATATTACAGCTGGGTACTTCTAGCCAGTAAATAAGAACATATTTAAGTATATAGTATATTATACATTAACAAATAAATAATTCAAATATATATTTTTAATTATTATTAAAATTATTTTCAGTTGTTTTATAATATCGTTACGTACTCCCGATTTTATTATATATAATAAAATAGGTAGGTACAAGAATGGATAGGTACGCCTATGCAACGTCGCAACTTGTGCGACATTGTGAATCGCACATAAAAATACTGGTTTAAAACTTTAGGTTTAATAAATTAATATTAAATATACGAGTACCTAATATCATCATGATTCATGACAGAGCGGGGGCCATAGAAGCTTATGATGTGTCGTGAATTTTGTCGCTCAGATCGGACGGCAACTACATGTTTAATTTTGTATTTATTATATCATAATAATATAAACATTAATAATATTTTATACAGGTACCTATATAATACTGTCTAATGTCTAGCGTAATCATATGAAAATTATATTTATATAGATTGTGCTACGATATTCGGGTGGCATGGTGGATTTGAAATTTATTTGTGTAGATTTTTTTTTTTTATAATTTATATTGCTTCTTAACCCTAAATTAATATATTATTTTATCATTTTAATTTTTTTTTTTGATGTATTATATTTTATACAATTCTTTAATTTTTTCATCCCACTACTGTACTGAACTACTATTACGAACCGGCAGAACCGCCACTGCATGTAAACATTTATAATTTTACATTGATATTGTATATTAAGCGTAGTATCTAAATATAATATGATATTATGATGTGGACAAAGTATGCGGTGTTTAAATATATATTTTAACGAAACATTATAACACATCATATACTCGTAATTATTTCCAATATTATAAAATCAGTTATTATTTGACGAGCTGCCGATACATGTAACATTTGATAATAATAATTATTTTTTGATATATATGTATACCTATATAATATTAGGCTTTGATAGTTAGGTACTATTTAGAAACAAATAGAATTAGGATGTATGTGGTTAATGAGTAAAGGTGTGTATATTTTATCCCGTTTTCTTTGTTGGTTAGGCATGGAGACAACATAATATGCAAAACAGGTATACTATATCCATTTAATATTTCCTGACACTCTCCTCGGAATATTTAAAAATAAATGTTAACTTAGCGTATTATACGTTACTCTGAAATATAAAAAATATAAAAGTCAAATAAATGATTAAAATCCAATTGGACCATTTCACAAAAACTGTAATGTATCTGTATATTTGAATAATATAAACAGTACGCTAGATATTAGGTACACTCTCAAACTACTATTGAACTTCAAATATGATATATTGATATGATACCTCTGATACCAGTACCATTAGTGGAAAGCCGACGATTTGTAAAATAATTATCGGTGGAATTATTGGAATTGAATCGAAAGAAACCATGGCCCGCTACCTATTTTAATTTATAATGTTATATTTATAAACTTTAACGCATATAAATACCTACTAAATAGTGTATTGTACAATATACATAATACTAAATCATACAATTTACAGTGCATGAGAACTATGTCTATTTACGATGTAAGCAAGTATCGATAAGGTAGGTAATCGACTTCTGAAAAATAATACATAGAATTGGTAAAAATAATAATATAGGTTCCTCGCAATATACTGTACACAATATAATATATTATATTATATAAAATAAAATAGGTGTACCGACCTTCTGTCGATTTCCTACCTACAGCGGAAATGTTTAAAAGATAAACATGTATAACCTGTACATAGGTATTACAAATGTTTTTAGCAGGTCGAAATTTTTTCCCGGAATCAGGATTAGGGACAATGTATACAGGTATAGTTGCGCATAAATCTGCCAGCAAATACTGTGCAGGTGTTGTGCGAGTGGCCAGACAGGTCGTCATGTATAGTGTATTGCACAGAGAGAAATATGTTATTTTATCGTATACACTTCCAACTGGATTCATGTTGAAAAAATCCAATATGATAATGTTTTTTGGGAAAATAAAATGGTGAAAGCACTACAAACGTAATATTCTATCATAATACTATTTTAATTACGATAAAAATAAATGCAAGTTCGTTTTTAAATAATACAACCTTATTATTTTTTTTTTAGATTTTACTGGGAATGTTTGTTACCGGAATTAATAGACCCTCAGTTTCCAAAAAGAATGTTGAAGTCGGATATTCGAGAGCCGATTCGAATTAAAAATTTTATTAAGTCAAACGAACAAAAAAAAAAGAAAATATAAAGTTATCAAATAAAATAGTTAAATTTTGTCCCTAATTCTAAGTTAAACCGTATACCCAAATGTGTTTATTTTATTTTTTCTACTTTATTATTACACATAGTAATTCGTAAGTAAATACGTATTAAATATAAGAAAAGTAAGATCTTATATAAATAATAGATGGCTTTGATATGTGCAACTGTATCATATTTATAAAATACTTAAAA